>JARBWK010002019.1:0-16477 GCA_030556195.1 Anolis apletophallus
ATTAAGTCCAAATTCATAGGACCTTTTAAGGTTGACAGGGTTGTAAATAAGGTGTCATATACTCTCCTATTGCCCAAGAGTTTAGGGAAAGTACACCAACTGTTCATTGCAGTTATTTGAAGAAATATGTGTGCCCCTTTCCTCCACGGGATTGACTGATGTTTTGTTTCCCTCCGGGGAGGATGAAGTGGAGGAGACCGTTATGTCAGGTTTGGGGAACCTGAGCTTTGGGAGATCATGTTCCCAACCTGTCATGAAACTGCAACGACCTTTAGCCCAGTTCCTGGAGTGACCTTGGCCATGTGTGTGCTCGGAATTGCTGAATCAGCCTGGGAGTGGAGTAACTTCCAGGTGCCAGAGAGGGAAGTGAGGTAACTCCTCCTGGCATGGACATTGGACATTTGGACTCATGACGTCACTTATGTGACCCTGGGGTCATACCCTATGGACTACTGGGATTGCTGATTCATGAGCATGATGACACCCCTGCTTGGACATTGCATTGGGTAGGGAGGGGCTACGGGGTATTTAAGGTGTGTTTGGGTGGCGGGCGGCGCTTTAGCTTTACGGGTGGCGTACCTTCAATAAAATCGTGTTGGACCAAGAAGACGTCTACGTGTGTCCCTACTGTGTATTGTGGAGTCGTTACACCTGCAACACAATCCAGTGCCATGAATGTTGGATTGTTCAGAAGTCTTTCTGTGTTCAACATGGCTTGCTTCCAGGGAATCATGCATGGGAATAAAAGAAAGACCCGCAGACCTAAATACATTTTACTGTAGCCCTTTCATATGTTGTTGAATTGTCACTCCTACCAGCCCTTGCTAGTACAGCTAATGATAATGCATGTAGGGAGAGGCAATCCAACAACAGCTGGAAAATTGTATTTTGTGCATTCTGGCTCCCTAATTCATATGCTTTCTTGAATATATTGGGATTTTTCCTGTATTTAGATTCATGCGTTCTTAAAATGTGTGAGTAAGGAAACAGTATCACATTAACTAGGTAGACCTTCTGAGTCATCTATGCACACTAGTGCAATACCAACATTTTGATAGGACAACTTCACAAATACAGTGGTAGCCTTGCTCACTGTATACAATTTGCTTTTATTTTTAAATCAGTTTTGTTAATTACCTTGATCAGGCTGATATTTCTTAATTCTTTTAAAGTTTTTCTAACTGTTTGTGGGGTAAAACTATACAGGCCAATAGCTAAACCACAATAACATATGATCTCTATGGAACTCTCCTCTCTAGTTTTGAGATTAAAACAAAATTTAGGTCATACTTTAGTTTGATTTTGTTATGTCACTTGAAGCTATCTTTTATTTCATTCTTACATGAATTGTAAATTAAATCCAGAGTGATTACAACTTTGTTTTTTTGTTTTTTAAAAAAAACAAACAATGGAAGCAAAGAAAAAAGAAAAAAACTACAATCCATTTGCAAGATCCATTTTAGCTAATGCTTACTTCAGAGAACGGAAACATATGTTTCTTTTCAGACAAACATTAATTGCACATATGCACAATGAAATGTAGTTTAAGAGACAGCAACTCCTTATATAATGTGCATGGAAAAGGATCTGCTGTCATGCATAGGCATATATGAGTACATCATATCAATTTTAAGGCTGCCATTGAAGTATGTGACAGGATAAAAGCTTTCTCCTTAGAGATCATAGGAGGGACAGCAAGTTTGTTTATGTCAAGCTAGTGATCCCAACAGTAAGCCTTCTAGTCTGTCATGTTGATTGGAGCAAGAAAGTTAAGTGTATACTAGAATAGTCAGTCATGAACACAGCCTCCAAGGTTTAGAAGACCTTAAATGCTGTCTATTTACTTCTAGAAAACATCATCAACTGAAAATGAGAAGCAAGGATAGATTTTAAGTAATTTGAGCAAGAAGAGGCATAAGTACAAACATTTTTTGCTTGGATTGTAACACTACCATCTTGCTGTAATCCTCTTCTATCTTAAGTTTTTGGTTTTGTAATACTGTCTTACTTTTTGGTCATTTTTGTACAATCATGCTGTGGTGCATTAGAGTTCTCCTGAACTACATACAACATGTTTCTGGTAGGAAATATTGTATTGCATCTTGCAAGTTTTTTGAGCATGCAGGCTTAGGGCACATCCATCTTGGAACTGGTTTGGAAGGAACTTCTTTCACTGCATGGGTGATTAAATTGATACGTCTCAACGTGTTTTGAGGCCATATGGGTGTTTACATTGAAATGCCCCACCCCTGCTTTCCTGGAGAGATGAGCATTTATACTCCAGAGGTATAGATGGTTAAAAAGAAGGAGGAAAGTAACAGTGAGGAAAGGATGTAATCAATTACCCCTCCTAGGGGGTTCATTAGCTGCCTGGTAGTCAGTCATGCTCTTAGGGCATTTTTAGGCAGTCCCCTTATCACATTGTTTTGAATCCTATAATGCACTTAGAATCATAGAATCATAGAGTTGGAAGAGATCTCGTGGGCCATCCAGTCCAACCCCCTCCCAAGAAGCAGGAAAATTGCATCCCTGACAGATGGCCATCCAGCCTCTGTTGGATAGCCATCTGACAGGTGGCCTCCTTCCTCCAAGACCGGGGACAACATGTGGAGAGGGGGGATGAGGTCTCTGGGAGACTCCCATTAAGTTGTGGGGTCCCCCAGGGAGTCATCCCCTCCCCTTTATTATTCAACATCTACATGCATCCGCTGGCCCAGCTGATTCGCGACTTTGGTCTGGAGTGTTATCAGTACGCTGATGACACCCAGCTGGTGCTGAGAATGGACGGCAGGCCGGACACCGTACCAGATTGTTTCCATCAATGCCTTGAAGCCGTGACTGGATGGCTGCGTTCCAGCTGGCTGAAGGTGAATCCATCGAAGACGGAGATACTGTGGCCCGGTCGCCCTGGGCTGGATGAGTGCCGGTTGCCTACCCTGTATGGCAAGCAACTAAACCCGTCTCCTCGGTAAAAAGCTTGGGGTCCAGTTGGGCCCATTACTGTCCATGGAGACCCAGGTCTCCATGGACAGCAAAACATCATTTTTCCATCTGCGACAGGCTAGGCGACTGGCACCCTACCTGTCCAGGGATGACCTGGCCACAGTGATCCAAGCGACGGTCATCTCGAGGCTAGACTACTGTAACACCCTCTACGTTGGCCTTCCCTTGTCGACAATCCGGAAACTCAAGCTAGTGTAAAATGCCGCCGCTCGCTTGCTGGTGGGAGCACCGGTAAGGGAGCACATCACTCCCATCCTACGGCAATTGCACTGGCTCCCAGTCAAGTACCGAATTGTCTTCAAGGTGCTGGTTTTGACCTTCAAGGCCTTGCACGGTCTAGGGCCTGTGTACCTGAGGGACCGCCTTACCCCATATGTTCCCCCGAGATCACTACGCTCAGAGGAGCATAACCTGCTAACCGTACCATCAGTCCGCTCTTGCCACTTGTCCATAACAAGGCAACGAGCTTTTTCAGCAGCGGCCCCTGTATTATGGAACACACTTCCAGATGATGTCAGTGCGATCACAGATCTTATTCCCTTCCAGAGGGCATGCAAGACCACCCTCTTTAGACTTGCCTTCAATTGAAGGCCGGAAGTTTAATCCGTCTGCTTGACAACTGTTTTATCTGTATTTTATGTAATTTTAATGTTTCATTCATATTGTTGTTTTATGTATGCTGTGTGATCCGCCCTGAGCCTGCAGGGAGGAGCGGAATATAAAAATCGAACAAATAAATAAATAAAAAAGGAGCCTCCACCACACTCTGGTTTGGAGAGTTCCACTGCTGAACAGCTCTCGCAGTCAGGAAGATCTTCCTAATGTTCAGATGGAATCTCCTTTCCTGTAGTTTGAAGCCATTGTTCTGCGTCCTAGTCTCCAGGGCATCAGAAAAAAAGCTTGCTCTCTCCTCCCTAGGACTTCCTCTCACATATTTATACATGTCTCCTCTCAGCCTTCTCCTCTTCAGGCTAAACATGCCCAGCTATTTAAGCTGCTCCTCCTTTAAGCTGTTCTCCAGACCCTTGATAATTTTATTCATCAAAAGTGGGTGACTACAGTGCACTCTGCGACCGCTGATTTGACTCTGAGATCTGACATACTGTGATCTGCAACAGTGTATTAAAGGGATAAACTCACCTGCTACTTTCTTAGTGTAGCAACCCAGTTCTCTTTCGTGCCTGGGGGGCAGGGGGCAGCACCGGGGGTCCCCCTTGCATTAGAGCCAGCTGCAGCTGATGAGGAAATGGAGGAAGGGGCTGATGAGTTAGCTGGGCCTTCTTCTCCCACTGAGAGCTTGGCCTGGGATGATGGGTGGCCTGACGGCTATGATAACTGGGAAGGTCAGGCCGATTCGGAGAGTGTGGAATCCGATGATTGTTATGAGAAGCCAGGTGGTTTCGGGTCGCAGGAGAGGATCTGGGAAACAGTGGAGGAGGAGGCCATGGAAGCTGAAAGGGAGTTCGACTCTCATGAAGATAGTGAACCAGGTGCTGGGAGGCAAGGACGTAGCTTTGATAGGAGACGGAGCATTGAGTCTAGCAGGAGGGGTTGGCACCGCAGCCTAGAGCGCCAGAGAAGTGCGAGGTCCCGTAGCACAGATTGGCGGAGAAGCCTAGAGCGTCGGGGTCCTCGCCAAGGGGATTAAGTATAGGATCCGTGGGAACGGATCCTCAGTAGCTCGGCCACTTCTATCTTACGAGGTGAAGCGAGCAAAGGACTACGGAGCCAAGCTACCGGCTCGTGCCTTGCCAAGGAGTTTCTTGGGCCCTGTTTGGACTTTGCTTTGTTCCCTGATCCGCATTGTTTTGCGGAGCCTTTGCCAAGCCTTTGCCAAGCCTTTGTCAAGCCTTTGACAGCTATTGCTTTTGGATTTTACTACGGACTCGTTACTTTTAGATTGAACTTTTTGATACTTTCTATGGACCAATACCTTTCACCTGTTCTTTATTCTTCAATAAATAGTTAGCTGATTACCGTCTCTGTGTGTGTGATTAAGGGGCCGGGCCGAGTCCCTGCATCGTGACACTTAATGCCCTTAATACACTTTACTCACACTGCATTTTCTCCTTTTTTGGAGACCATGTCTGAGATTAAATCTACAAATTCTTTTAGGGAGCTTGCAACAATTGTATGTCAAAGACAAACTTTTTGTCATCATCATCATAAACAACAACAACATCATTGAATTTCTCACTAGAACAGTAGTTCTCAGCATGTGGTCCATGGACCACCAGTTGTCCACAAAAACGAAAATATGGTCCATGACCTCACCATTACTATACCATTGCCTTGAAACCATGTGGCAATGAGAGTGACTGCTCTCATGAAACCCTCTTATAGGGTTGTTGGGAGGGGAGAGGCTGACTACCCACAAAAGATTACTACTACAACATCAGCTCTATATTATTAAATATGGTTTTCTGTGGGCAAGCAGATAGCTACTACTGGATGGCATATGTTCCGTATCAGAAACTAGAGCTGATATACTCTATCTAATCCAATTTTCTGAATCAGCACCCCAAATAATCAAACTGAAGTTGACCAAAATCTGATTTGTAACTCTTTTTGGTACTAATGTCAGAGAGTGGTCCCTGGTCAAAGTGGTTTCTGTTCATGTGGTTCCTGTTTAAGTGGTCCCTGGTCAGAAAAAAAGATTGAAACCACATTGTTTAAATGCCTCAAAATTTGGCAGACTGGTTTTGGTTATTGTCCAAGTTGCAGTGCTAAATTAGAGGTTCAAAAATGTGGTATTCATCAGGTGTGTAAATGACAGGTGTGTAAAGTTGGGAAAGTTTTTTATTTGTCACTTAAGTAGCAGTCCTCACTTTCAAGTTGTAAATTCTAAAGGGGAGAGAACTTCCTAGAAGCAAATCAGGGGGCAGAAATAACTTATTGGAACATTGTGCTATATTTGTCAACATCTGATGGAATGCTTTCGGTTTTCAGCCAAGTTGTGTCAGTTGGAGATGGGATAATGGGACATGTAATCCTCTATATCCACAGTTGCAGAGAAAACAGAAGAAGGTGGTTGATGGGTATTTGAGCAAACAGAAGCAAAAAGAACAAAGTTTGTCTTCATGTAAAAAAATTTACTAATATAGCTTCAAACAAACAAACAAAAACCAGCTCTTTCAATAAACAGTTCACACATTCTTCAGTAACAGGCTTCTGTGTTAACCCACACAGTATTGCAACTCCCAGCATCCCTGTTACCATTTTAGCATTTAAATGAATTTCTCCAGTATACAGCATTCCAGCACTACAGCAGTATAGGAATCCATTTCTCCAGGCTTCAGCATTTCAGCATTTAAATGAATTTCTCCAGTCTACAGCATTCCAGCATCACAGCAGTATATCAGCCAGGAACTTCAGCCAGCACAATAGCCAGCATAGACAGTAAGAAACTGCAAAAGCCAAAAGCCTAACCCAATCTGTAACAAAGGAGATTTATACAAACACAGCTGCCACACCCTACTGGAGTCAGGTAAACTCAGCTGCACCTTTTTAGACACACCTACAGTAGTCCTACTACAGCACATAAACCAAAAGAAATAGATACTCACAACTCAAACAATTGTTTTATATCTTTATATTCCGACAAGTTGCAGTTGGCAGCTTTGTGTCAAATTTCAAGGGGGCTTCCTAGAAGCAAAAAATAGGATCATATTATAACACTATGTAACAATATTTTCTGTTCCTGGTTTGAAAGTGTTATTCCTGTTTAATTGTGTGGTACTTTGAAAGTAGCTGTTATACTCCAGAAACTTCATTTTGTGGCTGCCACAAAATATGCTGAATTGGGTGAGACTTAAGATATGATTGAAAAAATATAGCAAAATGTGCTACAGGATGTCCTGCGAAAGCAAAAATTTTGCAACTTAAAAAAACCTTTCCCATGTTTTTTTATGTTATAACCAATTAGGAAATGACATTTATAACCCAGGAACAAAAATCATGTTACATAATGTTGGGAAACAATTTTAAAGTGTGCTAGAAAACAAGAGATAACCATCTAAAGTGCTGCTGTGAAGATTACAGGGAGAAAGACAGGAATCCAGAAGAGAAATAATACACTGCAGCCACTATTCTTGAGTTTAGAAAAGGTTTCTGAGATACTCTGGTAACATATCGGAAATTAAACTGGAATGAAGGCATGAAAATTGAAGTTTTTATGAATGTCTCTAGAGGTGTTAGGTGCAGAACAGAGCAGCACCACTAAGCTTCAGTTAGTTATTAATAAACTGCTTGGTCTCTTCTCATATATGGACAAAGACGCTATAAAGATAAACCTGATCATCCCTTAAAAGCATTAAGAACCTGTGTATACGAGTTTTAAAATCCTTTCCCTCACCAATTTTAAGGTAATTATTTTATCGAGATCCACCACAATTGAATCACAGGTCTCATACTGAGGTTTTGATAAGAGTCCCACTCTGACGAAGTTGCCAACACACAGGAACCTTTAAGGCTTTTCACCAGATTTCCCCTGAAGTCTTTGGTCTGCAGCTGCCATATTTTCAGACAACTGCCATTGGCTGTCAGTGTTGAACAATTTCCCAAAGGTTGCCCCCAGGGTCTTTCTCACAGACCTTTAGTTTTTGCCTTGAATGCTTCTAGCTTCTGTCTTGGCTTTATAATTTTGCTACTGCTGCTCTTCTTTCTGTTGACTTCTTCATCAGATACTTCTCCAATAAAGAATAAAGAAGAAGGATATTAAGACTAAATAACAGAAAAGGAAAAACCCAAACTGATGCTACTCAGGAAGTCAACAATGCTTATTTGTTTTTATTTTTGTCTATATTTGTTCGTTATATGTTTGTCTTTAGCCCTTTGTCTTGGGTTTGTTTTTGTTTTGTTTGTTTGTTTTTTTTAAAAAAAGCTTAATAAAGATATTTTTAAAAGATACTTCTCCAATGAACCCCCGACTTAACCTCTTCAACTGAACTGCCCTCAGTAGCTGCTTATATTCATGCCAACCACTAATGCCCCAGCAAAGAACTTCATGGGAGATAAATAATACCTTGTGAAGTTTGTTCTAGATGAAAGCAGTGAATATTTTGACCAATTTTCTTGCCACTATAATAAAATGTTTGATATTCTTTTTATGGACACTTTTTATTGGTGACTGATTCACCTCACTATTCTTGAAACATTTCTAATTATTTAAAATAAAATTTATTATTATTTAAACAAAAAGGAAAAACAGCATTCACAAGTAGAGCACAGAACATACAAAGACAGTAACACAGTAGACAATACATTCCCTCCATCCCCACACCCATGAACCCGGCACTGTGAACTTCCCTCCCTGCTCACTATGATATCTATACCCTATAATACCTTCCCATATTAATTCCTTAAATAGTTCCTCTTGTGACATACTTAATAATAATAATAATGCACTTTATTTATATTCCACTCTTCTCATCCTGTAGGGGACTCCGAGCGGATTACATCACACATACGGCAGACAATCCCTGCCGGAAGAAGTACAGTTACAATACAACACATTCAATTTTTGAAGGATTTTCTTCTGGCTGTGTCACAGGGTGCATCATTACATCACAAGGGGGTGCTGTTGCTTCATCCTCATGACGGAGGGCCTCTGTTCCGACAGCCGCTCATTATTTATTCAGGCGTTGTAAAGTCCTTACTGAAAAGAATCCTCCCCTGCTTTTGGCGGTTCCCAATTCATCTATTTACAGCTGGGCTGTTTTCGAACTGCTGGGTGAACAGTGGACAGGGCTCACAGCTGGTTGTCCAAGCCAGCTCAGGAATCGAACTTGTAACCTTCAGATTGCAAGCACAGCTGTTCTACCCCTGTGCTAGCTCTCCGGCCCAGCTTTTGCCTGTAAGCTTCGGCAAGGGGGGTCTAGTAAAGCAGACTCACTCCAGGTATATTTGAAGGAAAATGGTTTAATAGGTCCTTAATCCAAAGTAGGCAAAGATAGACTGAAGATTTCGCGCGAAGTTCCCTTCAAGAGCCCTCCTGGCCCGCCCCCCCTCAGGGATGACCATCCGGCTCTTCGCATATCAAAGTTCAGGAAAAGAGTCCTGGCACTTCAAAGGGCGGTTCCAGTTCAAAGCCCGCCAGATGCTGTTCTTATCTGATGGCGCGCAAGGCTTGGCCCGTTAGGACAGCAACCGGGCCAAGTGGCGCTGACATAGCGCCCCCCTCCGAGAAGGAGCGACCTGCAAGGGAGAGACAAAGAGGGGGAGGGAGAAATCAGGGTCCAGGTTTGGCCGGAAAAGCGGCGTGAAACGCCGTCAGCAGTTTTGGGGCCCTCACGTGTTGGGCTAAGACCCATTCGGGGTGTAAGTCTTTGGCAGTCCATTTAACTAGGTAGCTAAGGCGGCCCTTGAGGCGCCGCGAGTCCAAGATTTCCCTGATCTCAAAGTGGGTGTGGGGCCCCACCATGATGGGCACCGGAGCTTCTTCGGGCTTGGACACAGCTTTCTTGAGTAAGCTCACGTGGAAGACTGGGTGGACCTTGCGCCAGGTGTGCGGGAGGTCCAGCTTGATTGCCACAGGGTTAATAACTTCCACCACGCTGAGGGGCCCCACAAACTTATTCGCAAACTTGCGGGACTGCTGGGTGGACTTGAGGTGCTTAGTGGACAGGAACACGCGGTCTCCCACGGCGTAAACTGGCTGGGCCCCCCGCTTCTTATCAGCGTACAGCTTGTAAGAGTCCCGAGCCTGAAGCAGCGCCGCCTGTATTTGCGGCCAGGCGGCCGCCACCTTGGCTCCCCAATCAGTTGGTTGTTCGTCGGGGTCTGCTGCCGAGGCCAGCGCCGGGAAAGGGGGGAAGTCGCGGCCTGAGACGACTCGGAACGGCGAGGCCCCCGTTGAGGCGTGTTCGGAGTTGTTGTAGCTGTATTCGGCCACGTCCAACAGTTCGGCCCAATTGTCCTGCTGGTAGGTGGAGTAGCAACGGAGGTATTGCTGCAAGGTCCGCTGGACACGCTCCGTCGCACCGTCCGTCTCTGGGTGAAACGCCGTGCTCAGGGCACGCTGCGACCCCAGCCCCGCCAGGAACGCCTTCCAGAACCTGGACGTGAACTGAGGTCCCCTGTCGCTCACTACCCGTCGTGGGCAGCCGTGCAGTCGGAAAACGTGGTGGGTGAACAGACGAGCAAGCTCCGGAGCCGTGGGGAGTCTGCGCAGCGGGATGAAGTGGGCCTGTTTCGAGAATAAGTCCACTACAGTCCAAATGGTGGTGTACCCCCCGCTAGGCGGTAGGTCGATGACGAAGTCCATGGCAATTTCGCTCCAGGGTTCCACTGGGTCGGCTACCGTCTGCAGCAGACCCGTCGGGCGGCCCGTCTTTGGCTTGTTCCTGGCGCACACCTCGCATTCTGCAACATAGTCCTTAGTGTCATTTCGCATGGCTGGCCACCAAAACTGCCTGGCCAGAAGCTTCAGGGTTTTTGTGAGGCCAAAGTGGCCGGACAACGTAGAGTCGTGGGCTTGAGCCAGGACTGGGGCTCTCTGGCTTTGGGGAACGTACAGCTTGTCCTTGTAGTACCAAATTCCTCCAGCCTCGGTCAGGTCCTCTCGGTGCTCCGTGAGCCAGGGGTCCGACCCGTAGGCCGCTGCCAAGTCCGCCAGCAGTTCAGGGGTCCCTGGGACGGCTGGCTGAGGGGCCTTGTCCGCTGCCCTGGTGCGGGCCACCAGGCCCAGTTGGCGCTTGGTGAATACCGTCCCCATTTCCTCTGGCGCTGAGTAGTCCGCCTCCGGCATCCTGGAAAGCGTGTCGGCCAGCACGTTCTTCGGGCCGGGCAGGTACTTGAGCTCGAAGTTGAAGCGGCTGAAGAACTGTGCCCACCTTAGCTGCTTGGCGTTGAGCCTTTGTGGGGACTGCAGTGCCTGTAGGTTCTTGTGGTCAGTCCACACCTCGAAGGGCAGGGCGGTGCCTTCGAGGAAGTGCCTCCAGTGGCTCAATGCGGCTCGCACCGCAAAGGACTCCTTTTCCCATACGTGCCAGCGCTTCTCCGTCTGCGTGAATTTTTTGGAAAGGTATGCGCACGGTCGCAAGGTGCCTTCCTCATCCCGTTGGAGGAGCACCGCTCTGTAGGCTGCTTCGGAAGCGTCGCACTGCACGGTGAAGGGTCGGCCTGGCTGGGGGTGCATCAGCAGGGGCTGACTGGTGAAGCTCCGCTTGAGGTTGTCAAACGCCTCCTGGCACTGCGGGGTCCAGCTAAGCTTAGCGCCTGGGGACTTGGCTTTCTTTGTCTCCCCCAAGCCCTTGGTTTTTAACAGTTCAGTCAAAGGTAGCGCTATCTTAGCGAAGTTGTGGATGAATTGTCTATAGAAGTTAGCAAATCCCAGGAAGCCCTGTAGCTGCCGCCTGGTTCGGGGCGCCTCCCACGCGAGGACGTCGTTCACCTTACCAGGGTCCATGGCCAGGCCTCGCGTGGAGATTCGGTACCCCAGATAATCCAGTTCTTGCCGGTGGAACTCACATTTGGAAAGTTTGACGAAGAGCTGGTTTTCCCGCAATCTCCGTAGCACCTCCCTGGTCAGCTCGATGTGCTCCGCCTCCGACGCCGAGTAGATCAGCACGTCATCTAAATAGACTAGAACTCCCTTGTACAGCAAGTCCCTGAAGATTTCGTTGATGAACTGCTGGAATATTTTGGGGGCGCCTTTAAGTCCGAACGGGGTGACCCGGAATTGGTACTGGCCTAGGTGGCAGTTAAACGCCGTCTTCCAACAGTCTTCATCCCTCACTCTGATCCGGTAAAACGCCTCCCGGATGTCCAGTTTGGTGAAGAACCGCGCTCCCCCCAGCTGGGCCAAAATCTCGGACATCAGGGGCAGCGGGTACGGACTCGATGTGCTGATCGCGTTGAGGCCACGGTAGTCCACACACAACCGCAAGGAGCCGTCGGCCTTTGGGCGAAACAGGACGGGGGCTGCCAGCGGGCTTGTAGATTTTTCAATAAATCCTCTTTCCATGTTTTTCTCGATAAAGTCTCTTAGTGCCTTTCTTTCCGGCTCGGGAAGGGCGTACAGCTTTGGACTGGGCAGTTTGGCGCCCTCTTCAATTTCAATTGCACAATCGCACTTCCGGTGGGGGGGTAGCTGGTCACTTTCCCGCTCGCTAAAGACCTCCTCCAAGTCTCCATACTCTCGCGGGATCCCGCCAGGGTGGCTCTCTGCTGCCCCCATGCCGGCTCCCTCGTGGGCCGGGGCTCCCGTTTGTTCAAGGTCATCTATCCTTGCCCGGGCCTCCCCATCTCGGAACTTTATGGCCCCCGTCCTCCAGTCGACTTGTGGGTTTTGGGCGCGTAGCCAGGGGGCCCCTAGGATGATGGGCTGGTGGGCCATTGCTGAAATTACGTACTTCAGGTCTTCCCGGTGGGACCCCATCTGGACTCTCATCTCTCCTGTTCTGTGGGTGGCTGGCTTCCCATTGGCCGGGGACCCATCTAGCTGGGAGAAGAGGATCTGTTCGATCAGCGCTTGGGGCTTTATCCCCAGCTGCTTCGCTAGCTTAGGGGACATCAAGCATCGGGTGCACCCACTGTCTAGCATGGCGACTGTCTCTATAGGCTGTGCCACCCCGGGGCCCCAAGCTTGTACGTGTCGCACCCCAGTGGATCAGACTCACCGCCCGGAGGGTTTTGGATCTGCCGCCGGGCGTCTACAGCAGATCGTTGTCGTTTCCCGCCATCCATTCGGGATCGCTTTCCTCCGTCTCCGCCTCCTCGGGCTCACGGAGGGTCCGTGGCGCCCGCGCCGTCTCTGCCGCGGCTGCGGCCTTCCCCTGGGCGGGGGTCTTGGCCGGGGTGGCCGGCTTGGCCTCCGGCGCCTTCTCCGACTTCGGGGGGGACCTTCTTGCGGCAATCGGCCGCCCGGTGGCCCTCTCGGCCACACGAGAAGCAGGCTCCTTTCTTTCCTCTCTGGCCTTCTCGGCTGGCTGACCGGGCTCGCGGGGACGCCCTCCTAGCTGGTCCGGCTCTCCCAGGTGGCCCCGTCCCTGCTCCCCGGGCTCTCCCGCCATCTCGGTGGCGTCTGGGCATCTGCTCCATGTCGCACTCTACTCTCCCTGCCGAGACTATCCAGTCTTCCAGGGTCTCGGGGTTTCCCCGGTGCATCGCCCACTCCAGAATGTCCTGCCTTAGGCCTGCCTTGAAGCACTCCAGTATGGTGGTTTCTGACCAGCCTCGAATCTTCCCCGCTAGGGCTCGGAAACTCAAGGCGTATTCCGACACGGACCTCTGGCCTTGGTAAATCTTCCTCAGCTGGGCCTTGGCCTTCTCTCCGGCTAAGGGGTCCCCAAAGCGGGCTTGTAAGGCCTCCAACAAGGTGTCTAGCCGCCTCAGCTGCGGCGCTCGAGTGTCTGTCAGCTGTATCAGCCAGTCGGCCGCGGCCTCTTTCAAGTTGGCCCCCACAGCCCGCACCTTGGCTGCTTCCGAAGGGAATGAATCCCCATAGTCCAGCATGTAATTTTGCACGTTGGTGATAAAGTAGGAGAGTTGGCGGGGGTCCCCGTCGAACTTTACCTTTAGGTCCCTCCGGCTCCCGACCGCCTCTTGACTCTGGTCGGCCCGGCCCAGGTTAAAGGTGGAAGTCCCTCTGGACGGGGCGAAGTCGTCTCCGCTGTCCCGGAAAGCCACTCTCCCTGACGGCCTGGGAGGCCGCTCCGTGGCCTGGCTCGACTGCCTGTCTCGGGGCCGCGCGTCCGGCGTGGCCCACGGCAGCTCCTCCGGTCTAGCCATCAGCAGTTGCACCTGGGACTGGAGCTTTTGCACTGCCTCCGTCAGCTGGAATACCTGTACCTCCAGCCGCAGTTCGGCGGTACTGGGAAGCCGCCTCCTCTGTTTGGGTTCCGGCCTCCGGGCGCGCGGTACCTTGCTCCGGGTCTCGTCCCTCACAGGGGGAGGGGCGGCGCCCCGCACCCATCTCCGCGCCGTCCGCCTGGGCTGCAGGGGCCCCGGTCTCATCTCCATCTCCGTCCTCCTCCACGCCCTCGGCCTCACCCAAGTCCTCGGGGAGCTGGTCATCGAGGGGGATCCATCTCCGCTTGAGACATCTTTACGAAGGTGGCTACGGTCGGAAGGCTTTCACGGCCGTAGAAGTTGGTGAGTCTATCTTTATGTAAGCCGGCAAGGGGGTCTAGTAAAGCAGACTCACTCCAGGTATATTTGAAGGAAAATGGTTTAATAGGTCCTTAATCCAAAGTAGGCAAAGATAGATTGAAGATTTCGTGCGTGAAGTTCCCTTCAAGAGCCCTCCCTGGCCCGCCCCCCTGCTGTGCCCCTCCTTTCTCAGGGATGACCATCCGGCTCTTCGCATATCAAAGTTCAGGAAAAGAGTCCTGGCACTTCAAAGGGCGGTTCCAGTTCAAAGCCCGCCAGATGCTGTTCTTATCTGATGGCGCGCAAGGCTTGGCCCGTTAGGACAGCAACTGGGCCAAGTGGCGCTGACATTGCCAGCTTTTGCCCTTTTCCCAATATATGTGAAGGCCAGCCAACATTTATTCACAAATTCTTCATTATTTTTATTTCCAAGTCCATCAGACAGCTTGGCCATTTGTATGTTTTCTATTATTTTTCTCTCCAATCTGTCTTAAGTAGTTTTCTTTCTCCCTTCCATGACTATGTTATTACTATTCTTACTGCAACAAAGTTGTATTGGCATATTTCTTTATCTTCCTGGTTAATATTCTCTCTGAATAGACCTAGAAGGCACATTTTTTCTTGACCTTATTGGTAAGCATGTTATTTGTTTCCATAACTACCTCTTTCCAAAATTGTGATACTATCAGACATGACCACCAGACATGGAAAAAGCACCCTTCTTTTTTATCATCTCCAACAATCTCCTTCATAGGTTTTGTTCATTTTAGCCAATTACTCTGGGCAGGTATGTAGCCGGGGGGGCTTCAGCTCATATTCATGGGGGTATTGGGATAACAATACAAAAAGTTTGGTAGGGTAGACTCTCTCTATCACTCAGACTCAGCCCCTCCCGAATCAACCTCAGCCCCCCTGAATCAAAATCCTGGCTACAGCCCTGACTCTATATTGCTTCTGTAAAATATTTTGTCTAAATTCTCTCTAATGGACCCTACTACTGAGAATTGAAATCCTTTTTTCCAGAGGTACTCTAATTCTGTTTCCCTCAAAATCTCTGCCCCAAGAAATCATGACAGATTTTATTTTATTGTCTTCTACCTTATATTTTAGACTGTATTTATATAATCTCTACTCTTAAAAGCTCAGAACCTTTGCAAAAAACTTTTAAAATATTGTCTAATCCGATTAGACAATATGAAATCCTGAAACCAATGTTTTTATTATTTTTGGGAGTATAAGTAACAGCTTAATGGTCAAGTAGACATTAATGATTATATGTATAAACACTATAGTTCACCTTTGTCCCCAGTAAAGAGGACAATTGGAGCAGTCTTATTAAATATATAACTCACAAAGCAACTTTTACAGGTATGAAAATGAGCATACACGGGCACTTGGACTTCTCAACTAAATAAAATTGATAGTTTTAGATTAGAACTAGCTGTACCCGGCACGCGTTGCTGTGCCCTATTTAGGAGATGCCAGAAAGTCTGAGTATGTAAGGGTTGGAATTGTTGTTAGTTATGGTGTTGTTGGGGCCATGGCTATGTCGTTGTGGGTTGTTCTGGTGGGTGGGATGTTGAAGTCCTGGGGAGTTGTCGGTGTGTGGTGTTGCTGGCGTTCTGCATAGCTTGTGGATATACAATGTTTTTTTGTCTTTCCGTCTGCTGTGTTGATGTAGAGGTTGATGCTTGTGTGGGTGGGGTACTTTGGAAGTGAGTGGAGGTACTTGAAATCCCATTATCCATGGTGTGTCCTCCTCTGAACTGCAGTTGGATGGAGTGTGGGTCATGGGGGGCATTGTGTGCCAAGTTTGGTCTTTATCGGTCTTGGTTCTGGGACACAGTGGTCTGTGGGGAATGATGGGTTTTAGTAATACAAATCCCATTATCCATGGAGGTACTTCAAGTCCCATAATCCATGGTCCACCCTCCTCCAAACTGTAGTAGAATGTAGTAGAATGTCATAGGGGCTCTGTGTGCCAAGGTAGGTTACTGTAAATTCAGGCCATACACAATGTCCCATGAGCTGAGGCCTAGTCAGGAACAGCAAGTTAATGAAGCCTTACTGTCAATTCAGGCCATACACAATGTCCAGTGAGCTGAGGCGTAGTCGGGAGAATCAAGTTAATGAAGCCTTACTGTCAATTCAGAGCGTAAACAGCATTCCATTAAGTGAGGCCTAGTCAGGGAAATTAAGTTAATGAAGCCTTACTGTTAATTTTGGCGTGGTCTGTGATTTGTAGGGTGTAAATTGTCTGTGGGAAGTGAATTGGGTGTTTGTGTTTGTGCCTCAGCCCTTTGCCTTATCCTCCTCTGACAGTTTATTATGGGTTGGAATGTTCATGTTGGCTGGCCAGTACAGGAGTTATGCAAATCCGCCC
>JARBWK010002020.1:0-16474 GCA_030556195.1 Anolis apletophallus
CCGTCAATGTGTGGCATGCGTGCCTTTCCCCTCCCCCCCCTCCCGCCTGCCTTCCCCATGCCGTGGGGGCGCCCCCTCCCCCCAGCAGCCCCACCCCTTGGCTCCCCTCCCTCCCCGGGCTGTCCTCCCTTCCCCGGTGCGTCCTTCGAGGCGCAGAGGGAGAAGGCGCTGGGGATGGCGTCTCCTTCCTCGGGGGCTCCCGCCGCCGTGTACCGGTGCTCGGAGGCTCGGGACCTGGAGGCGGGGGAGTCTGCGGTGCCGAGCTCGCTGCTCTTCGGCCTGGGCCTGGCGGGCAACGGGCTGGCGCTGGCGCTGCTCTGGCGGCACCGCTCTGCCTCCGCCTCCGCCCGCAGCGGTGCGCCCTTCCCCGGAGCGGCCCCGCGCCTCCGCCTTCTACCTGCTGGCCTGCGCCTTGGTGGCCACCGACCTGCTGGGCAAGTGCCTGCTCAGCCCCATGGTGCTGGCCGCCTACGCCAAGAACCGCAGCCTCAGCGCCCTCTGGCCCGGCGGGGGGACCCGGGGCGTCGCCGTCGCGGCGGCCTGTGCGAGCCCTTCGCCTTCCTCATGGCCTTCTTCGGGCTGGCGCCCACGGCCCTGCTGCTGGGCATGGCGCTGGAGTGCTACCTCTCCTGGCGCAGCCCTACTTCTACCAGCGGCACACGAGCCGGCGTCGGGGCGCGCTCCTGGCCGGCCTGGTGGGCGCCCTCTGCGCGCTGCTCTGCGCCCTGCCGCCCATGGGCTTCGGGAGACGGCCCAGTACTGCCCGGGCACCTGGTGCTTCCTCCGCCTGCGGGGCCCCGGCCGGGAGTTCGCCGTCCTCTACGCCAGCCTGCTGGGCGCGCTGGTCCTGGCCGTGGCGGCCGCCAACCTGGGCACCATGCGCTGCCTCTACCGCATGGCCCTCCGGCAGCCCCCCGGCACCCCTGGGCCCCGCGCGGGGAGGAGGAGGGCCCTTCCGGGCGGAGGGGCCACCGAGCTGGCCCAGATCGCCCCCTCGCCCTCATGACCGCCCTCTTCACCGTCTGCTCCAGCCCCGTCATCGTAAGTCTCGCTCTTGGGCAGGGAGGGGGGGAGGGGGAGGGCGGGGGCAGCACAAGCTCCTTCGTTGCTGCTGTTGCTGCTGCTGCTGCTGCTGCTGTTCTCCTTCTTCTCCTCTTCTTCTCCTTCTTCTCTTCTCCTTCTCCTCCTCTTCTTCTCCTTCTCCTCTCCTTCTCTTCTCCTCCTTCTCCTCCTCTTCTCCTTCTTCTCCTTTTCCTCTTCATCTTCTCCTCTCCTTCTCTTCTTCTCCTCCTCTTCTTCTCATCCTTTTTCTCTTCTCCTCCTCTCCTCCTCCTCCTTCTCCTTCATCTTCTCCTCCTCCTCTTCTTCTCCTTTTCCTCTTCTTCTTCTCTTTCTCCTCCTCCTCCTCTTCTTCTCCTCTTCCTCCTCTCCTTCTCTTCTTCTCCTCCTTCTCCTCTTCTCTTCTCCTTCTTCTCTTCTCTTCTCCTCCTCTCCTTCTCCTTCTCCTCTCCTCCTCTTCTTCTCCTCCTTCTCCTCCTCTTCTCCTTCTTCTCCTTTTCCTCTTCATCTTCTCCTCTCCTTCTCTTCTCCTCCTCCTCTTCTTCTCATCCTTTTTCTCTTCTCCTCCTCTCCTCCTCCTCCTCCTCCTCTTCCTCTTCTCCTCTCTGTCTCCTCTTCTTCTCCTTCTCCTTCATCTCCTCCTCCTCCTCTTCTTCTTCTTTTCCTCTTCTTCTTCTCTTTCTCCTCCTCCTCCTCTCTTCTCCTCCTCCTCCTCCTCTTCTACTTCTCCTCTTCCTCCTCTCCTCCTCCTCCTCTTCAGCTTCTCCTTCTCCTCCCCTTCTCTCCTTCTTCTTCTCTTTCTCCTCTCTTTCTCTTCTCCTTCCCCTCTCCTTCTTCTCCCCTTCTTTTCTTCTCCTTCTCCTCTCCTTCTCCTCCTTTTCCTCCTCCTTCTCCTCTCCTTCTCCTCTTCTACTTCTCCTCCTCTCCTCCTCTTCAGCTTCTCCTCCTCTCCTCCTCCTCTTCTTCTCTTTCACCTCTCCTTCTCTTCTTCTCCTTCTTCTCCTTCTCCACTCCTTCTCTTCTTGCTCTCCTCCTTCACCTCCTTTTCTTCTTCTCTTTCTCCTCTCCTTCTCCTCTTCTTCTCCTTCTCCCCTTTTCCTTCTCCTCCTTCTCCTCTCCTCTTCTCCTCCTCCTCCTCTTCTTCTCCTTCTCCTCCTCTTCTTCTCTTTCACCTCTCCTTCTCCTTCTTATATTTATTTCTACCGTGCTTTATCTCTCCCACGGGAGACTCCAGGTGGCTTATTAGCTTACTTACTAAGGCGATCCCTCATTGTCCGAGGATGATGGTCCTCCAAAATTGGTGTCCTTGTGGTGGGTCTGTAGGTGTCTGTGGAGCCCTATTCTTGACCCACATGTTCTCCCGCAGTGAGGGCATCAGTTTCCAGACGGAAGGCGATCCCGGTCAGGGTTGGCTTAACGCACCTTCCTCTTGACACCTTTCTCTCCTTCGCCCTCCATTCGTGCCTCTTCAAATTCTACAGCACTGCTGGTCACAGCTGACCTCCAGATAAAGCACTAAAGGGCCGGCAGGCATGTAGTGGGGGGCGGGGCTTGTGGGGCTTCAGTCCCCCCGCCCTGAAATTCTCAGGGTGCTTTGCAAGAAGGTCTTAATGGTACATTATTTAAACTATTAGGTTTATTCATATCATGATCTGATCACCATGCTCAATATATCCCATATGTATCATTGGGATAATGATACAAAAGGTTTACTAGGGTAGGTCCTCTCTCACTCAGATTCACCCCCAATCAAAATCCTGGCTACGGGCCTGGGCAGATCTACTACCGGTATCTGTAGATAGTCCACGTTTTGCAAGCATAGAGCAGGGTTGGGAGGGGAATAGCTTTACAAACAAGCACCTTGGTCTCCCTACGAATGTCCCGGTCCTCAAACACTCTCTGCTTCATTCGGAAGAGTGCTGCACTCGCAGAGCTGAGGCAGTGTTGTATTTCGGTGTCAATGTTGACTTTTGTGGAGAGGTATCTGCCTAGATTTCTGTGTCCTCAGGAGGAAGTTTCTCATTTGGTATTAGCAATGGATTGAGGTCTTGGGTTTGAGCCTGCCACTTTTGGACTCTGGCTTGCTGAGGTGTTCCAGCGAGTGTCTCTGTAGATCAGGGGCGCCCACACTTTTTCAGCATACGAGCTACTTATAATAAAACCAAGTCAGAAAGATCTACCTACCTCCTCAAGGCTGGAGAGGGGAGGGGCTTGGTGTGGCCTGGCTCCACCCCCCTCTGGCTTCCGCTCTACCAGCAGCTTCTCCAGGCTTGATGATGGCATTGCCAAGCCTGCCTCGTGCTAGCTATGCCACCACTGGCTTGGCCCTGCCATCCTCAAGCCTGGAGAAGCTGCTGGTAGAGCGGAAGCCAGAGGGGGCGGGGCCAGGCCACACCACACCAAACCCCTCTCCCTCCCCTCTGGCTTTGGAGCTCCCAGCAGCTTCTCCAGGCTTGACGATGGCAGTGCCAAGCCAGCCTCGTGCTAGCTATGCCACCACTGGCTTGGCACTGCCATCCTCAAGCCTGGAGAAGCTGCTGGTAGAGCGGAAGCCAGAGGGGGCGGGGCCAGGCCACACCACACCAAACCCCTCTCCCTCCCCTCTGGCTTTGGAGCTCCTAGCAGCTTCTCCAGGCTTGACTATGGCAGTGCCAAGCCAGCCTTGTGCTAGCTATGCCACCACTGGCTTGGCCCTGCCATCCTCAAGCCTGGAGAAGCTGCTGGTAGAGCGGAAGCCAGAGGGGGAGGAGCCAGGCCACACCAAACCCCTCTCCCTCCCCTCTGGCTTTGGAGCTCCCAGCAGCTTCTCCAGGCTTGACGATGGCAGTGCCAAGCCAGCCTCGTGCTAGCTATGCCACCACTGGCTTGGCACTGCCATCCTCAAGCCTGGAGAAGCTGCTGGTAGAGCGGAAGCCAGAGGGGCGGAGCCAGGCCACACCAAACCCCTCTCCCTCCCCTCTGGCTTTGGAGCTCCCAGCAGCTTCTCCAGGCTTGACGATGGCAGTGCCAAGCCAGCCTCGTGCTAGCTATGCCACCACTGGCTTGGCACTGCCATCCTCAAGCCTGGAGAAGCTGCTGGTAGAGCGGAAGCCAGAGGGGCGGAGCCAGGCCACCAAACCCCTCTCCCTCCCTCTGGCTTTGGGCTCCCAGCAGCTTCTCCAGGCTTGACGATGGCAGTGCCAAGCCTGCCTCGTGCTAGCTCTGCCACCACTGGCTTGGCACTGCCATCCTCAAGCCTGGAGAAGCTGCTGGTAGAGCAGAAGCCGGAGGGGGCATAGCCAGGCCGCACCAAGCCCCTCTCCCTCCCCCTCTGGCTTTGGAGCTCAGCAGCTTCTCCAAGCTTGACGATGGCAGTGCCAAGCCAGCCTCGTGCTAGCTATGCCACCACTGGCTTGGCACTGCCATCCTCAAGCCTGGAGAAGCTGCTGGTAGAGTGGAAGCCAGAGGGGGCGGAGCCAGGCCGCACCAAGCCCCTCTCCCTCCCCTCTGGCTTTGGAGCTCCCAGCAGCTTCTCCAGGCTTGACGATGGCAGTGCCAAGCCAGCCTTGTGCTAGCTATGCCACCACTGGCTTGGCACTGCCATCCTCAAGCCTGGAGAAGCTGCTGGTAGAGTGGAAGCCAGAGGGGGTGGAGCCAGGCCGCACCAAGCCCCTCCCCTCTGGCTTTGGAGCTCCCAGCAGCTTCTCCAGGCTTGACGATGGCAGTGCCAAGCCAGTTGTATGCTAGCTAGCACAAGACTGGCTTGGCCCTGCCCTCCTCAAGGCTGAAGCAGCTGCTGGGAGTACCGAAGCTGGGGAGGGGTCGGGGCTTGGTGCAGCCTGGCTCCGCCCCCTCTGAGAAGCGCCCCATCCAGCTGCGATCGACCTCCTTCGGTCCCGCAATTGACTGGTCGATTGCGATTGACTTCCTGGGCAGCCCTGCTCTAGATCAATGTTTTCCAACCTCTGTGCCGTGACACACTACTGTTCTGTGACGGATCAGCTGGTGTGCCATGAAAAACGTCTCCCCCCCCTTTCTCCCCCTCCTGCCGAACTCCTGCTGCTTGGGGGAGGAGGAAGGGCCGGGGGGTGGCGAAGAAAAAGAAGAAGGGGCCGGGGCGCCGCCTCCTTCGGCCGTTTCCCCAGCCAGCCTCCAATCGAGGGAGGGAGGAGGGAAGGGTGACGTCGCTCGGGCCCCGCCCCCTTCCCAGCGGCAGAAGCTTGCTCGTGCCTTATTGAGTCATGGCAGGAGTCATGGCGGAGAGCGGCCCCCGTCCCGGGGCCGCTCTCCGCCATGACTCCGGTCCCTCGCTCGCTGAGGCCGCGCAAAGGAGGAGGAGCATGAGCGGTGGACGGGCTTCAGTGGGCGGGGCTGAAGCCTGTCCACTGCTCATGCTCCTCCTCCTCCGCGCGGCCTCAGTGAGTGAGGGACGGGAGTCATGGTGGGAGTCATGGCGGAGAGCCGCCCGCATCCCCGGCACTGCTCTCCACCATGACTCCAGCCCCTCGCTTGCTGAGTCCGCGCGGAGGAGGAGGAGCATGAGTGGTGGACAGGCTTCAGTGGGCGGAGCTGAAGCCCGTCCACCGCTCATGCTCCTCCTCCTCCGCGCGGCCTCAGCCTGAGGGACGGGAGTCATGGCGGGAGTCATGGCGGAGAGCCGCCGGCATCCCCGGCACTGCTCTCCACCATGACTCCAGCCCCTCGCTTGCTGAGTCCGCGCGGAGAAGGAGGAGCATGAGTGGTGGACAGGCTTCAGTGGGTGGGGCTGAAGCCCATCCACCGCACATGCTCCTCCTGCTCCGCGCAGCCTGAGTGAGCGAGGGGCCAGAGTCATGGCGGGAGTCATGGCAGAGAGTGGCCCCCGTCCCTGGCGCTGTTCTCCGCCATGACTCCGGCCCCTCGCTCGCTGAGGCCGCACGAGGAGGAGGAGCATGAGCGGTGGATGGGCTTCAGTGGGCGGAGCTGAAGCCCGTCCACCGCTCATGCTCCTCCTCCTCTGCGCGGCCTCAGCATTCCCCACTTTATCTCTCCCAAAGGAGACTGAAATCAGCTTAATATAAAAACATCAGCATACAATTTAAAATATACAAATACTAGCTGTACCCGGCACGCGTTGCTGTGCCCTTTTTAGGAGATGCGAGAAAGTCCAATCATCCATGGTGTGCCCTCCTCTAAACTGCAGTTGGATGGAGTGTGGGTCATGGGGGCATGGTGTGCCAAGTTGGGTCTTTATTGGTCTTGGTTCTGGGCCACAGTGGTCTGTGGGGAATGATGGGTTTTGAAGTACTACAAATCCCGTTTTCCATGGTGGTACTTCAAGTCCCATCATGCATGGTCGGGGCTCTGTGTGCCAAGGTAGGTTACTGTAAATTCAGGCCATACACAATGTCCCATGAGCTGAGGCCTAGGAACAGCAAGTTAATGAAGCCTTACTGTCAATTCAGGCCATACAATGTCCAATGAGCTGAGGCCTAGTCGGGAGAATCAAGTTAATGAAGCCTTACTGTCAATTCAGAGCGTAAACAGCTTCCCAGTAAGTGAGGGCTAGTTAGGGAAATCAAGTTAATGAAGCCTTACTGTCAATTTTGGGCGTGGTCTGTGATTTTTGGGGTGTAAATTTTCGGTTGGAAGTGATTTGGGTGTTTGTGTTGGGGATTGGTCTTTTCCTTATTCTGTTTTGGCAGTTTATTATGGTTCGGAATTTTCATGTTGGCTGGCCATTGCAGCAGTTATGCAAATCCGGCCTTATTGGCAGCCAATCATGTTGTTCAGAATGTAGAGGCTGGGTGAGTCTTTGGCTGCCCCGGAGGATGCTGGTAAATGTAGTTTTATTTTTACTCGTTGTTTTGGGGGCCGGTTAGGTTGTGGGGGAAAGTTTCTTTGCTACAAACGTACCTTGCTTGAGGCCTATTTCTGTTGGCAAGTATTGTGTTTCTGCGTTGTATGGTTTCTTTGTTTGAGGTATACATCACATGACGTGAACCCATTTATATAATAGATGTAAACATTGTTTTCTGGACTTCCAACTCCTACAATTTTTAATATCTGGCAGGTTGTTGGGAATTGTGGGAGTTGAAGTCCAAAGCACCTGGAGGAGGGCCCAACGTTGCCCAAGCCTAATCTATTCCAACCTCGTTCTGCCAAGGCAAGACAAGCAGAGCGTCCAGCACCCTCCAAGCTGGAGAGTTCCGCTGCTGAACAGCTCTTACATCCAGGTAGTTTTTCCTAATGGGTTGCTGTGTGATTTCCAGATTGTATGGATGCCAGCCACAGATGCGGGTGAAACGTCAGGAGAAAATGCTGCCAGAGCAAGGCCATAGAAACCACACAACAACCCAGTGATTCCAGCTGTTAAAGCCTTTGGCAATACATTATTTCCTAATGTTCCATTAGAATCTCCTTTCCTGTAGTTTTGACCCATGGCTCCATTGAGTCCTAGTAGTTTCCAGGACAGCCGAAATCCATAAGCCTCGTTTTGCAGCTCGATGTGTCTCTAGTCACAAATTGCCAATAACGAAATAATAATGAAATTTTGAAAGTTTTGTTAGAATTCTGAAATGTTCACCACCAGAACTTTAGCAACACTGTAGAAGCAAAGCACCAGCGCCACCTAGTGTTCACCAGCAGAACTTTAGCAACACTGTAGAAGCAAAGCACCAGCGCCACCTAGTGTTCACCACCAGAACTTTAACAACACTGTAGAAGCAAAGCACCAGCGCCACCTAGTGTTCACCACCAGAACTTTAACAACACTGTAGAAGCAAAGCACCAGCGCCACCTAGTGTTCACCAGCAGAACTTTAGCAACACTGTAGAAGCAAGCACCAGCGCCACCTAGTGTTCACCACCAGAACTTTAACAACACTGTAGAAGCAAAGCACCAGCGCCACCTAGTGTTCACCACCAGAACTTTAACAACACTGTAGAAGCAAAGCACCAGCGCCACCTAGTGTTCACCAGCAGAACTTTAGCAACACTGTAGAAGCAAAGCACCAGCGCCACCTAGTGTTCACCACCAGAACTTTAACAACACTGTAGAAGCAAAGCACCAGCGCCACCTAGTGTTCACCACCAGAACTTTAACAACACTGTAGAAGCAAAGCACCAGCGCCACCTAGTGTTCACCACCAGAACTTTAACAACACTGTAGAAGCAAAGCACCAGCGCCACCTAGTGTTCACCACCAGAACTTTAACAACACTGTAGAAGCAAAGCACCAGCGCCACCTAGTGTTCACCACCAGAACTTTAACAACACTGTAGAAGCAAAGCACCAACGCCACCTAGTGTTCACCACCAGAACTTTAACAACACTGTAGAAGCAAAGCACCAGCGCCACCTAGTGTTCACCACCAGAACTTTAACAACACTGTAGAAGCAAAGCACCAGCGCCACCTAGTGTTCACCACCAGAACTTTAACAACACTGTAGAAGCAAAGCACCAGCGCCACCTAGTGTTCACCACCAGAACTTTAACAACACTGTAGAAGCAAAGCACCAGCGCCACCTAGTGTTCACCACCAGAACTTTAACAACACTGTAGAAGCAAAGCACCAACGCCACCTAGTGTTCACCACCAGAACTTTAACAACACTGTAGAAGCAAAGCACCAGCGCCACCTAGTGTTCACCACCAGAACTTTAACAACACTGTAGAAGCAAAGCACCAGCGCCACCTAGTGTTCACCACCAGAACTTTAACAACACTGTAGAAGCAAAGCACCAACGCCACCTAGTGTTCACCACCAGAACTTTAACAACACTGTAGAAGCAAAGCACCAACGCCACCTAGTGTTCACCACCAGAACTTTAACAACACTGTAGAAGCAAAGCACCAGCGCCACCTAGTGTTCACCACCAGAACTTTAACAACACTGTAGAAGCAAAGCACCAGCGCCACCTAGTGTTCACCACCAGAACTTTAACAACACTGTAGAAGCAAAGCACCAGCGCCACCTAGTGTTCACCACCAGAACTTTAGCAACACTGTAGAAGCAACGCACCACCGCCACCTAGTGTTCACCACCAGAACTTTAGTTTTGTAAGTACTTTAGAATCATTTAGAGCAGGGGTGCTCATTAGGCAGATCGCGATCTACTGGTAGATCGCGTAGGGCGTCCTGGTAGATCGCAGGCAGGGTGGGAGGCTCAATCCTGCCCCGCAGGCTCCCGACGCCGCCCAGGTGGCGGCGTGACCGGCGTCGCTATGGCCCATGTGGGATTCATACACGGTGTGTACGGCTCCCATGCCATTTCCGCCGCCATGATGTCATGCGCGCCATTTTCCTACCATTTTGTGGTGTCTCCAGAAGAAGGGCGCAGAGGAGGGGAGGGGGCACCAGAGGCGGCTCCAACTGCGGCTACTGCAGCATGGACTGGGACTCGGAGCTGTTGGTAAGCCAGTGGAGGGGCTTCCTCTTTTCTCCCTCCCTGTCCCTCCCCGTCGCTCTCCTTCCTTCCTTCCTTCCTTCCTTCCTTCCTTCCTTCCTTCCTTCCTTCCTTCTTCCTTCTTTTTTCCCTTTCTTTTTCCCCTTTCTGTTCTTCCTTCCCTTCTTCCCATCTGTTCTTCCTTCCTTCTTTCCCTCCTTCCCTTCTGTTCTTCCTTCCTCTCTCTCTCTCCCTCCTTTCCCTTTCCTTCCTCATCTCCCTCTTTCTGTTCTTTTTCCTTTCTTCCTTTCCTTCCTTTTCTTCCTTCCTTCTTTCCCCCTTTTTTCCTTGTTCTTCCTTCCCTTTCTCTCTCTCCTTCCTTTTTTTCCCTCTTTTCCCTTCCTTCCTTCCTCATCTCCTTTCTTCCTTTCCTTTCTTTCTCCCCTCCTTCTTGCCTTGCCTTCTTTCCTTCCTGTTTCTTTCCTCCCTCATTTTTTCCTTCTTTTCCTTCCTCTCTGCCTTGAACATTTGCTGTTGGTTGTGGGGTTTCTGTGTGGGAAGTTTGCCCCAATTCCATTGTTGGTGGGGTTCAGAATGCTCTTGGATTGTAGGTGAACTATAAATCCCAGCAACTACAACTCCCAAATGACAAAATCACTTTTTTTAAGTGATGGTCACTCCTTGTAGGTGTCTTGTGGCCAAATTGGGCAGCAATTCGTCCAGTAGTAAGGAATCAGTTTGCGTGTGTCAATCGTGAAATAGGATGTGAGGAAGGGCCCTGGGTTACCTGAGGTCCTTTCCACATACTTGAATACAATCCCATGTTATCTGCTTTGAATCAGATTATATGGCAGTGTGGACTCA
The DNA here is from genome assembly GCA_030556195.1 of Anolis apletophallus. NCBI lineage: Eukaryota > Metazoa > Chordata > Lepidosauria > Squamata > Anolidae > Anolis > Anolis apletophallus. Next base: position 10,266 of record JARBWK010002020.1, read on the forward strand.
GAAAACCCAGTTCAAAGCAGATATTTTGTTATATGTTTCATATTTTTGTAGTGGGGAGGTAGATCCAGGGCCGGCCTGACTTTTTCCAGGGGGGTAGGCAAAGAAAATTTGGGGGCCCCCCCCCGGGCGCCGCATCACTCGGTCCCGCCTCCGCCGCCTCCGCCGCCGCTGCTGCACAGCCGGCCCCATGCGCCGGCTACGGTGCGCCTCCCCATAGCACTGACATTTCTGCGCATGCGCGGATGTCCGCTGGGTCCCAGCGCGCCTGCGGCTTTTGGAGCCAGCGCGCAGGTGCGCTCGGGACCCAGCGGACATTTGCGCATGCGCAGAAATGTCTGTGCTTTGGGAGGCGCACCGCAGCCGGCGCGGGGCCGGCTGTGCAGCGGCGGCGGAGGCGAGGTGGCGGCGGAGGCAGGGTGGGGCGGCGGCGCCCCTCCCAGCCAGTGACGCCCCGCCCAGCCGGTCGCGCCCTACGCGGCCGCTTACATTGCGGAATCGCAAAGGCCGGCTCTGGGTAGATCACTTTGACTTGGTTGTTTTATAAGTAGCTCGCATGCTGAAAAGGTGTGGGCAGCCCCGGTCTAGTCTTTCCTACCTGCATCTTCAAATTGCCCTGTGCCCGAAACCATAAACACTCCACTATTCCATAATAATAATAATAATAATAATAATATAAATCTTTCAGCGTTATAAAATGAAGATAATAATAATACTTTATTTATATTGCGCTCTATTTCCCCGAAGGGACTCGGGGCGAATTCCAAACATAAAAGGCAAACATTCAATGCCCAAATATAACAACAATACAGGGCCGTAGCCAGGATTTTGTTTCCGGGGGGGGGCTGAGTGTGGTTCGGGGGGGCTGAGACTGGGTGGAAGAGGGTGTACCCTAGCAAACCTTTTGTATTGTTATCCCAATAACCCCATGAATGTGGGACATAATGAGCATGGTGATCAGATCATGATATGAATAAACATAACAGTTAAAATAATGTACCAGTAAGGCCTTTTCGCGGACCACCCTGAGAATTTCGGGGGGGGGGGGCTGAAGCCCCCTTAGCCCCCCCCTGGCTACATGCCTGCAACAATACAAGCCATACTGACAAAATGTATACAACCCAGCATATAAATACAAATTATAACTTAAACTAAAATTAAATTTAAAAAAGCACAGCCTGTTATAACAGACATAAGACAAAACATCAAATGGAAACAATAATGTCCCATTTCTTTTTGGCAAATCAACTTATTTATTTATTTATTTGCAATATTTATATTCCGCCCTTCTCACCCCACAAGGGGACTCATATAACATGGCAAACATTCAATGCCATAGACACGCAATATATATAGACAGACACTCCGAGGCTATTTAACATTCCATCTTCTGGCCACTGGGAGAGCTGTCACTTCCTCATTCTTTGCATACTTCCTGGAGATTTTTATGTGCTCATAAATCAGTTAAATTATCCTGCCCACAAAGTGGTACCTAAATTTCCTTCTTGACAGATGCAACTGTCTTTCGGGCTGCAAAGGTCAACAACAAGCGACACAATTTTAGTCGGGGGCTCACTCCGACCCGGTCTGGCTTCAAACACATGACCTTTCGGTCAGTAGTGATCTTAATGCAGCTGACTCCAAGCCAGCTGCGCCACAGTCCCGGTGCCAGCCAGACTAATCATTGCTCAAGATATCTATTGAGCTGGTGGGGTGAGCAGGGCACGGATACGGATGGCAACGATTAGTCAGAGGTATAATGGTAGTATTACCAACTACTATTACTCCTCTTCATAAGCCAATGAGCAAAGGTACATTAATGAGCAAAGACACATCTGCTGTCCATCCCCAAAAATGTCCTTTCTCTACCTCCGACCGGGGCAACACCATGCACCTGCTATAATACACTGAGCATAAACCCCAAACAGTGCAAAAAGCACCGGTAATGTGGCGCAACTGGCTAGGTGTCAGCTGCATAAGATCTCTACTGACCAGAAGGTCATGAGTTTGAGGTCGGGGTGGGCCCTCGACCTATTGTGTAGCCTGTTGTCGACCTTTGCAACTTGAAAGACAGTTGCATCTGTCAAGTAGGAAATTAAGGCACCACTTAGTGGGGAGGCTAAATTTAACTGATTTACGAAGCCATTAAAAAACAAAGATCTCCAGGAAACACGCTGAGGAATGAAGGAGTGCGACGGCTCCCCCTGGTGGCCAGGTGTTAAATTGCCTCTGTCTCGTGTGTGTGTCTAAATGTAATGTGTACATTGTAATCTGCCCTGAGTCCCCCGCGGGGTGAGAAGGGTGGAATAGAAATGAAGTAAATAAATAAATAATAAATAAATAAATACAACTTCCCATCCTGAAAGATCCTACAAACCTATTCTCTGTGTATCAGGCCGAATTGCCACATTTTTATAACACCTGTAGCACTTAAAGGGCTGCTCAGTACCACTTTGGATTGAAAGAAGGGCCATTCTGGAGGAAACACAATGATAGATAATTGTGCCATTACGAATGAAGTGAGATTGTGTGCATAACGGTGCCTCCGATGTTCGTCTTGGTCCATTGCGATGAAGGAAACATTAAGCGCATTTGCAGGCCGGATATGTAACGTTTGAGTCACTTTGAGTCTAGTCTCGAAAATCAAGTTGAGGAAGCCTTACTGTCAATTCAGGCTGAGGCCTACTCAGGAGAATCAAGTTGAGGAAGCCTTACTGTCAATTCATGCTGAGGCCTAGTCAGGAGAATCAAGTTGAGGAAGCCTTACCGTCAATTCAGGCTGAGGCCTAGTCAGGAGAATCAAGTTGAGGAAGCCTTACTGTCAATTCAGGCTGAGGCCTAGTCAGGAGAATCAAGTTGAGGAAGCCTTACTGTCAATTCAGGCTGAGGCCTAGTCAGGAGAATCAAGTTGAGGAAGCCTTACTGTCAATTCAGGCTGAGGCCTACTCAGGAGAATCAAGTTGAGGAAGCCTTACTGTCAATTCAGGCTGAGGCCTAGTCAGGAGAATCAAGTTGAGGAAGCCTTACTGTCAATTCAGGCTGAGGCCTAGTCAGGAGAATCAAGTTGAGGAAGCCTTACTGTCAATTCAGGCTGAGGCCTAGTCAGGAGAATCAAGTTGAGGAAGCCTTACCGTCAATTCAGGCTGAGGCCTAGTCAGGAGAATCAAGTTGAGGAAGCCTTACTGTCAATTCAGGCTGAGGCCTAGTCAGGAGAATCAAGTTGAGGAGGCCTTAATGTCAATTCAGGCTGAGGCCTAGTCAGGAGAATCAAGTTGAGGAAGCCTTACTGTCAATTCAGGCTGAGGCCTAGTGAGGAGAATCAAGTTGAGGAAGCCTTAGTGTCAATTCAGGCTGAATTGACACTGAATTGACACTAGTCAGGAGAATCAAGTTGAGGAAGCCTTAATGTCAATTCAGGCTGAGGCCTAGTCAGGAGAATCAAGTTGAGGAAGCTTTACTGTCAATTCAGGCTGAGGCCTAGTCTCGAAAATCAAGTGGAGGAAGCCTTGCTGTCAATTCAGGCTGAGGCCTAGTCTCAAAAATCAAGTTGAGGAAGCCTTACTGTCAATTCAGGCTGAGGCCTAGTCAGGAGAATCAAGTTGAGGAAGCCTTACTGTCAATTCAGGCTGAGGCCTAGTCAGGAGAATCAAGTTGAGGAAGCCTTAGTGTCAATTCAGGCTGAATTGACACTGAATTGACACTAGTCAGAGAATCAAGTTGAGGAAGCCTTACTGTCAATTCAGGCTGAGGCCTAGTCAGGAGAATCAAGTTGAGGAAGCTTTACTGTCAATTCAGGCTGAGATCTAGTCTCGAAAATCAAGTGGAGGAAGCCTTGCTGTCAATTTAGGCTGAGGCCTAGTTTGTAAAATCAGGTAAAGAAAGCCTTTTTATAAAGAACTCTGTCTGGCACCTTTGAGATTTGGGATGTTGGAATGCTGGCCAATCCATGGTCCATCCTCCCTCAAACTGCACCAAGACGTAAAGTGGGTTTTATGGGTTCTGTGTGCCAAGTTTGGTTTTGTTGTCTCACTGTTGGGGGCTGCAAAGTGTTTTGGACTTAAACTCCCACCATGCCTGACTGCCTCAGGCCTTTTCCTTACCCCCCTCTGGCACTTTAGAGGGTCGGAATGTTCGTGTTGGCTGGCCAATGGGAGTCCTTTATGCAAATTATCCCATAGTGGGAGCCAATCGAAACGCTGGCACATATTAAGCTCGGTCGCACCACCCACCCACCTCCTCCGCAAACACTGACTTTTATTATATACATAGATATTATAATATTATTTATTATTTATTATTTATTTCTGATTATTTTCTTGAGAACCCTGGTGACTAGAACTCCCATTTAAAGGGTCAAAGTTCAAGGATTGAGACCCTGCTCTTTATTCTGAACCCATTGTCTCCATGTTAGCCTAGCCCTAGGGGAAAACCCTTGAGTCAATATAAGATGATTAATACCAGAATTCCCAAATATTTTTTTCCTCTTTGCCAGATACTAAATCAAAATAATTGCACGTTGTTGTTCTTTCCGGTCAACCAGTTCCAAGATCCGCTGTTATGAGTCGAAACCAAGGGGAAGGAAACAATTCATGCGGTCTTGGCGTTTTTCCTGGATTCCTTTGGATTTGGTTCCAAAAATAGAAGTGCATTCATTCCAACTTTACACCTGAAAGAAAGAGAGAGAAGCCCTGTCATTCGGTGGTTGGTGTGCATGTGTGTGCAAACAGGATGATCGAGCCTAGATTGTTCTTAGATAGCGCAACTCGGAACTTGCATAGTTACACGTCGGTTGCGTAGCACTATACTGCCCTTACCGCAAGCTGTTTTTAATCTGTCAGTGCATCTACACCTTAGAATTTGTGCGGTTTGACCCCACTTTGACTGCCATTGTTCAATACTATGAACACACATGAGTTGAAGTTGTATAATATTCCAGCTTGTCAACATTTCCCTTCAGCGGGAGGGCCCAGGATCAGCATCATTTTATATCTTTGTTCCCAAAAAGCACAAGTTGAAATAGTCCGGAGATTGTCCAGGAGAGAACCAGGAGGCCCTGAACACTCCTCGACAACACATTCCATTGATCTCTCGTTGAAGTCACCCAGACTCATCGGGATTTGAGTCGTAATCCCGTTTTCATGTAAAGAACTCACACAGCGTGTTCTGGCCTGAATCACCAGGCCTGGAAGAAAACAGATCCTGGAACTATAAAGTAGTAGACTGATTTAGAAAGGAAGAAGGAAAGAAAGAAAGAAAGAAAGAAAGAAAGAAAGAAAGAAAGAAAGGGAAGGAAGAGAAGGAAGGAAAGAAAAAAGAAAGAAAGAAAGAAAGAAAGGGAGGGAGGGAAGAAGGAAGGGAAGAAAGAAGGAAGGAAGGAAAGAAAGAAAAAAGAAAGAAGGAAGAAAGAAAGGAAAGAAGGAAGAAAGGAAAGAACGAAGGAAAGAAGGAAGGAAGGAAAGAAAAAAGAAGGAAAGAAGGAAGGAAAGAAAGAAACAGGGAAAGGAGAAAGGAAAGAAAGAAAGAAGGAAGGAAGGAAAGAAAGAAGGAAAGAAGGAAGAAAGGAAAGAAAGAACGAAGGAAGGAAAGGAAGGAAAGAAAAAAGAAGGAAAGAAAGAAAGGGAGGGAGGGAAGAAGGAAGGGAAGAAAGAAAGAAAGAAAAAAAGAAAGAAGGAAGAAAGGAAAGAACGAAGGAAAGAAGGAAGGGAAGGAAGGAAAGAAAGAAAGGGAGGGAAGGAAGGAAGGAAAGGAAAAGGAAGGAAAGAAAGAAAGAAAGAAAGAAGGAAAGAAGAAAGAAAGGAAAGGAAGGAAAGAAAAAAGAAGGAAAGAAAGAAAGGGAGGGAGGGAAGAAGGAAGGGAAGAAAGAAGGAAGGAAAGAAAGAAAGAAAGAAGAAAGAACGAAGGAAAGAAGGAAGGGAAGGAAGGAAGGAAAGAAAAAAGAAGGAAAGAAGGAAGGAAAGAAAGAAAGAAAGGGAGGTAAGGAAGGAAAGAAAAAGGAAGGAAAGAAAGAAGGAAAGAAGGAAGAAAGGATAGAACAAAGGAAAGAAGGAAGGGAAGGAAGGGAAGAAAAAAGAAGGAAAGAAAGAAAGGGAGGGAAGAAAGGAAGGAAATAAAAAGGAAGGAAGGAAAGAACGAAACTAGGAAGGGAAGGAAGGAAAGAAAGAAGGAAGGAAAGATAGAAAGAAAAAAGAAGGAAAGAAAGGGAGGGAGGAAAG
>JARBWK010002021.1:0-16469 GCA_030556195.1 Anolis apletophallus
GAGCCGCCTGGGGTGGGCCATTAGTTCAATTCAATTCAATGCATTACTTGACGACTCGCCCTCCACCGGAGCGCTCTGGGCGACTTACAGAGAGAAAACGAACGTATACAACAACGCAGTTAAAATGGTTCCACACGAAATGCTCTGCCAAAGAGCCCTGCCTTTTTCAAGGGGAGCGTGTGAATACGCTTCCACCTAAGTCCTTGCAGAATATGCCCAGGAGGGAACATTTTGCAGCCGGAGCCGGGGCGGAGCCTCCCTTCCGCCAGCAATGGCGACCGCAGACGGATGCGCCCTTGGGCCACGTGGAGGCGTGGCGCCCTGAGGCGACTGCTTAATTTGCCTCCGGTAAGATCCCCCCCTGCTCCCAGGCAGCACAGTCCACTTCCAAGCAGCTCAACTAACTGAACACACACACACGCAACTTGGAAGAGACAAGTTTTCATAGGCTCCATTTAAGCCAATCGCGTCTCCGAGGACGACAAAGAAGGTGGGACTAAAGGCATAGCCTCCTATCGCATAAGCCCCGCCCATTCGCACCAGGGAGGGGTCAGCGCGGCTGCCAATCAAAGCTTGTCCCGCCCTTTCGTGCCCTGACAAGGCTGTCAATCAAAGCCTACATAGTGTTTTCTTAGGGAGAGGTAGTTTTGTCTAGGGTTGCCACCTGCCCCGTATTATACGGGACGCCCCGTATTGTTGCTCTGAATTTCGTGTCCTGTATTTTCAGCTCCATTCCCGTATTGACAGGACAGGACATGTGGCAGCAGGAGGCGAGGCCTGAACCCCAGGTCTCAGAGGTGGCCGGGGGAGCGAGCATTTATTTATTTATTCATTTATTTATTTATTTATTTTACAGTGTTTACGTTCCGCCCTTCTCCCCCCCCCCCCCCACTGCAGGGGACTCAGGGCGGATCACAATGCACATATACATGGCGAACATTCAATGCCATAGACACAACACGTATAGACAGACACTCAGAGACTATTTAGCTTTTTCCTGGCCACCAGGGGAGCTGTCGCTTGACCGTCCATCTGCGACACTGATGAAGTACTTTCCGCATTCCCCGCACCCTTTTTGCTGGAGATTTTTTGTTAAGTGAGCCTCCCCACACAGAGGTGGTCCCTAAATTTCCTACTTGACAGATGCAACTGTCTTTCGGGTTGCAGAGGTCGACAACAAGCTACACAATTGGCCGGAAGCTCACTCCGACCCGGGCTGACACACAGCCAGCTGCGCCACAGTCCCGGTGCTTTTCACACTGATAAGTTACTCACTGAGGGACAGACCCGCGCCTGGTCAAGAACTATAGGCCTATATCTCTTCTTAACAATGACTATAAGATCTTCGCTTCGGTGATAGCAAATAGGCTAAAAAATCTGTTAAGAGAGATCATTCATGAGGATCAGGCGGGGTTTTTACCCGGAAGATATCTTAAGGACAACATCAGGGCCATGGTCAATGTTATAGAGGTGTATGAGAAGAACCCCCAGACAGAGGTGGGACTTCTCTTTGTCGACGCCGAGAAGGCGTTCGACAATACCAATTGGAATTTCTTAAAGCAAATGATCATAGAGAAAGACATGGGCTACAATTTCAAAAATATAATCCAGGCTATCTATTCGAATCAGAAAGCGGGCCTTTTAATAAATGGAGAACCTGCGGGAGAGATTAGCATTCAAAAAGGTACCAGACAAGGCTGCCCACTATCACCCCTTTTGTTTATTATGATTTTGGAACCGCTCCTTGATGCAATTAGGAAAGATAATAATAATAATAATAATAACTTTATTTCTTGTGAGTCGCCCTCCACCATTGGTGCTCCGGGCGACTTACATCATTTAAAAAACACAGGTACATCAATTAAAAACACAGGTACAGAGAACCATAAAGGGCCCAGCCTCCAGGTTATCTAGTCAATCCTCAAACGCCTGGCAGAAGAGCCAAGTTTTCAAGTCGGACAGGAATCTGGCTGGGGCCGATGTGGCCCTAAGAGCAGGCGGAAGTGTATTCCAGATCACAGGGGCCACACAGAGAAGGCTCTTCGCCGGGTCTTTGTCAGCCGGGCCTCTCACCCCTGGGATAGCTATACGGTCACTATTTATTGCGCGCTGGTCTTTCACTGCGTTGGTCTGTCAGCCGATCGCCCAGATAGGCTGGTCCGGTTCTTTGCCGTGCTTTGAAGGTTAGCGCCATGAGTTTATAGATCACTCTGAACTCTGTAGGCAGCCAATGAAGAACTTTTAGGATTGGTGAGATATGGTTCCTAGCCGATGCCCCGGAAATGAGTCTGGCCGCTGCATTCTGAACAAGTCTCAACCTCCGAGTCGTGGACAGCGGTAGACCCGCATACAGGGCATTACAATAGTCGAGTCGAGACCACGGTGGCATGTATCACAGTCTTCAACGCCTCTGATGGTAGATAGGGGGCCAGCCATCGGCCCTGCGAAGATGAAAGAAGGCGCCCTTGGCTGCAGCCTGGATCTGGGCTTCCATCGTCAGTCTCGTCCAGAATCACTCCCAGGCTCTTCACCGCCGGAACCGAGGACAGGGGCTCGCCTTCAAAGAATGGTAGTGGTGAGTGAGGGTCGGGTCGGCCAGGCCAGAGGATCTCCGTTTTTGCCGGATTGATTTTTAGCCTGTGTGCTCTGAGCCCGCTTGTCAACGCCCGCAGCCCCTGACTAAAGCTTTCAGGCGCCGACGACATCCCTGGGTCGAGCTTCAGCAACAGCTGTGTGTCGTCGGCGTATTGGTAGCAGCTGAAACCATGGCTCCTAGCGATACTGGCCAGGGGCTGGACATAGATGTTAAAAGGGTGGGGACAAGATGGCACCCTGAGGGACCCCGCACTCCAGCCCGCATTTCCTGGAGACCTGGCCCTGCCACTCGACCCGCTGCGAGCGGCCCCGCAGGAACGATCCTAGCCAAGTCAGAGCCTTATCTTGATCCCGGAGGCAACCAAGCGGCGGAGTAACAGATCATGGTCGACAGTGTCGAAGGCCGCGGTTAGATCTAAGAGGACCAGGACTGCCGAGCCCCTCCGTCCAGCTGGCGGCGGATGTCATCCGTAATCGCTACCAGGACGGATTCCACTCCGTGGCCCGCGCGGAATCCCGACTGGGACGGGTCCAAGCCCCGGATCGGTTTAAAAATCACGCAGCTGGCTTTCCACCGCCCGCTCCAGTAGCTTACCCAGGAAGGGCAGATTGGCAACAGGGCGGTAGCTCGCCGGTTCGTCGGGGTCAAGGTTCGCCTTTTTCAGGAGAGGGCGAACTCTGGCCTCCTTCAGGGACTCAGGGAAAGTGCCTGTATCCAGGGAAAGGTTCACCAGGTCCCTCAGAGCATCCGATATGGTGTCAATGCAGGACTTGATTAAATGCGATGGACAGGGGGTCCATGGGGCAGGTCGTCGCCCTTGCCACGGTCACCAGCCTTATCACCTCTTCCGATGTTAGGGGCCTGAATTCGGTGAGGCAGTGCCCACTGGTCTGAGTTAGACACCGGATCTTCTCGTTCTCTTCCTCCGGAATGGGCGGCAGGTCACGAAGTGCCATGATTTTCCCAGTGAAATACTCTTGGAGGTCTTCTGCTGTTACCATAGAGTTTTTGGGGTCACTCTGTGGGGATGCTAGAAGGCTCCGGACTACTTTAAAGATCTGTGCTGTACGGGAACCAGCAGCTGTGATCTGAGCGGCATTGTAGGATTTCTTAGCCTCTTTGGTCTCGTGTTCATACAGCCTATGCAGTTCTCTATAGGCGCGCCTATTTGCCCCGCTGGGTTTCCGTCTCCAAACACTCTCCAGTTGTTTCCTCCGGCGTTTCATCTGCTTTAGATTCGTCGTGAACCACGGTGAGCGGGTTTTCCGGGGCGAAGGGGCGCCTAGGTGCCACCTGGTCGATGGCCCTCGAGAGGACGCTGTTCCACCTGGCGACCAGATCTGCCAGCGATCCTCCAGGGACCTCCAAAGGTTCCAGAGCAGCCGTAAATGCACTCGGGGTCATCAAACTCCTTTGGCGGACTAAGATGGTCTTTGGCTCCGACCTTTCTGTGAGAAGGGTGTCAATATCTGCCCTCACGGTCAGGTGGTCCGACCAAGGCACTGTTCTGGTTTCTCGGTGTTTTATGGCTAGACCGTGGCTAAAGATCAGGTCCAGCGCGTGGCCAGCTGGGTGGGTGGGGCTCGTTCGGTCCTGGGGAGATCTAGAGCATCCATGTGTTGGAGGAACTCCCTCGCGCTAGATGTGAGTGGATCTGTGTCCGGGTGGATGTTAAAGTCACCCAGTACAATGAGCCGGGGGAATCTCAGAGCCCAGTCCGCAATCAGGTCCAGCAAGGTAGACGTGGCCTCCTTTTGGGCCCCAGGGGCGGTAAACCACCAGAATCCCCGTCTTTTCTCCCATTCCTAGTGTCGCTCCCAGGCACTCCATGCCGCCATCTCTGGTGTCTGAGGACCGCGGTAGTAACAGTGTCTTTTACAACCAGGCCCACTCCCGCCCCGGCCGGTAGATCTTGGCTGGTGGAAGGCTCGAAAGCCTGGGGGCTATCTCCTGAAGAAGGACACAATCACCGTCCTGGGTCCAAGTCTCTGTGACGCATGTGACATCTGTCCCTGCTCTGCGATGAAATCTCGCAGCGTGGTCAGCTTATTGCAAATTGACCTCGCATTGAGGAGCAGGAGTGAAGACCAGAGAGTGGTTGATGTTTGAAAACGGTCATGGCAGGTTATGGGTCGCAGCCAAGTTGAAGAGAGTCTGCGTCCCTGTTTGATGGTGGATAGGCTGCTAGTCCTCCACCTCCCTGTCCACCAATCACTGGGATGGGGCACGGGAGGCGCTCGGACACTGATGCTGGAGACCGGGCGCTGAGTTTGCGGCACGATCCCCGAAAAAGGGACGTTGAGGAGTCTGTTTTTGGTTGCAGTCCAGTGGGACCGTGCCGATGGTAGACCGGGGGCCGTGCGGTGACTGTGCCGTGGGGGGACTGGTGGAAGCCCTGGCCTTTCTGGCCCAGAAAGTTCTGGTCCTGAAAGGGCCGGGTTTTCTGACCAGGGATTCCCTGAGGTTTTTTTGTCCCTTGTGGGTGATGGTACTTCGTTTAATCTGCCTGACCGTCTCCTTTTGTGAGCCGCTGGCCTTTTCTTGTGATGCCCCTCTCACGACGGATCCGATGGTTCAGGTCCTCCCGTAGGCTCTGGTGGGCACTCCGTCTGCTTGTTGCTGGGCTGATCGATGTGGGAGGGACAGGGGGCACAAGGAGCTGCCAGCTGGGGCGCTGCCGTCATCTCGACGCTTGCCCTAGTGGCTGCTCTCTTTCGCTGGCGCCTCAAGGCCTTCCCTGCCCTTCTCTTAGCCCGCCTATTCTCCCGCCTCCTGTTGGCGTCAGGCCCGCCCTCAAGATCGAGAGGGGGTGGTAACGACGGTTGGGCGGCTGTTGATTGATCCTTGCCACCAGACGCGGGCGCCATCTTGAAATGGCGTCCGCGGAGCTCCGATGGGGAAAAACGGGTCACGCGTCGTCCTGGGCGGCTCCCCACGACCGGGGCAAGGATCGCGGATAGATCCAGGGGGGGATCCCCTTCATCAACGAGCTCCTCCTTCCCCCTCTCTGCCTCCAACGCCGCGTGGTCTTGCACTACCTGGCCCTGTCCGCCATCCCTCCCCTCCAGCACGCCTGAGTCACAGTGAACTGAGAGGTCTGCGCGTTCAGAAAGAAGAATTTAAAGTCAAGGCGTATGCCGACGACATTGCTTGTATCATTGAAGATCCGCTAGAAACTATAGCCAAATGGTCAAGGAAGATCATAGATTTCGGCAGGGTGGCGGGACTCAAAATTAATAAGGAGAAGACAAAATTTTTGACTAAAAATATAAGCAATGCGAGAAGAGAACAACTACGAGAAATCTCCAGCTACGAGAGATTGTCAAAAAAGTAAGATACCTAGGAATTTTCTTGACAGTAAGTAACAATCAGTTACTAAAGAACAATTACGAAAAGACCTGGGAAAATATTAAAAAAAACTAGAGAGCTGGAAGAACCTAAACTTAACTCTGACAGGCAGAATCTCAGCCATCAAGATGAGTGTCCTCCCCCAGGATGATGTTTCTTTTCAGAACATCCCGATAATTAGAACGATGTATTGCTTTAAATCATGGAAAAAGGATATATTAAAATTTGTTTGGGGCGGTAAAAAGCCAGGATTAAATATCAGTTACTGTGCGATAAGAAAGAAAGAGGGGCCTGGCACTCCCAACTTGCAGCTGTACTATGAAGCGGCTGCACTTAGTTGGGTAAGAGACTGGGCCACCCTGAAAAAAAAAGAATCCTCGCACTGAAGGCTTTGACGTGCGACGAGGGTGGCACGCCTACCTCTGGCACGACAAGGCCTCAATCGAAAAGAACTTTACAGATCATCATCTCAGAGCAGCCCTCAACAAAATTTGGAAGAAGTATAAAACTCGTTTCTACCTAAAGACTCCAATGTGGATTTCACCACTAGAGGCTAAGCATAAGAAGGAGATACCAGCACGAAAGTGGTTAACATATAAACAGCTTATTTACAGATCCCATAGGGGATGGCAGCTAAAATCGCTGGAAAGCCTACGCGAGCAAGAGATGGAGCTCACATGGTTCCAATACGCACAGGTGACAGAACAGTTCAAGCAAGACCTGCAGAAGGACTTCGATGTTCAGGAGACAATATGGGACAGAGTGATGAAAGTGGAGAGGAAGGAGATTTCACTTCTGTATAACAAATTATTGGAGTGGGAAACGGAAGAAGAAACCATTAAAGAGACCATGGTGAGGTGGGCCCAAGAGTTGGGACATTCTATTCTTCTCAAAGAATGGGAAAAGATATGGAAAGGAAAACTGAAGTACTCGGGGTTCACTAGTATCACCGAAAATTGGTACAAGATGTTTTTCCACTGGTACCATACTCCAGTAAGCCTGGCGAAATATTATAAAAACCAAAAAGATAATTGTTGGAAATGTGGGAAGAGGAGAGGTACATTCCTCCACTGCTGGTGGGCCTGTAAGAGGATTAAGTCTTTCTGGAGGGAAGTACACTCCCACGTTACTAAAATTTTAGGATTTAGTATGGATCTAAAACCGGACTATTATTTACTGAACATAATGGATTTTGAGATAGACAGCAACAATGATAAAATTTTGTTCTACCTGGCAGCAGCAGCCCGAATTGAGATAGCTAAGAACTGGAAAAGGGTTCTCCACCGAAGATCGAGGACTGGCTTCTCAAAGTGAGAGAGTTAATTGATTTGGACCTTTTTAAAAACAGAGCGACTGACCGCAACCCGGAAAGTAGGATTAACTGGAATCAAGTGAAATCCTATCTACAGGAAGTGGACCCCAATGAGATATTTCTTACTAAGGAGTGACAGTCTTCTAGAAGAAGAGGGGGTGTAAGAAGCACGTGCTCCGAGTAAAACTTTCAGCCAAGTTATTGTTTACCCTGCAGACTGGACGGGAAGTCACCAAGACACTTTTCAACTATCTCTCTTTTCTTTTCCTCTTTCTATTCACCCCTACCCCGCATTTACCTCTTTCCCAGCCCCTTATCCAACCTCTCCTATCCCCCCTCCCCACCCGCCCCAACCCCATTGGTCTTCTTTTCCATCCCCCTCTCTCAAGTTACTCACTGAGTGCTTGGCCGCCCACCCGTGCCTCTGGCCTCTTCCTAGAGCTCAAGAGGGAGGGGCTGATCCGATTTCTCTGGGGAGGGCGTTTCATAGCCAGCGGTGGCAAGGGGCCACCACAGAGAAGGAAGGAAGGCAGGCAGGCAGGCAGACAGGAAGGCCCTGTCCTCTCTCGTCTCCTTGGCCAAGGGCACCTGGGAAGGAGGCGGGACCGAGGGCAGGGCCTCCCCAGAAGATGTCCACCTCCTTCCTGGCTCAGAGCGGGAGGTGCCTTCGGACAGGTAAGCTGGGCAAGAACCGTTTAGGGCTTCGTAGGTGGAAGCCAAGGCCTTGAGTTCTGCTCAGGAGCAGGCGGGCAGCCAGTCGAGCGGGCGTAGCAGGAGAGGACCCGAGAGTTGGAAGAGGCCTGCTGGGGGGCCACCACCCAGCCCAACCCCATTCAGCCAAGAAGCAGGACAATCGCATTCAAAGCACCCCCGACAGATGGCCACCCAGCCTCTGTTTCAAAGCCTCCAAAGAAGGAGCCTCACTCCACCACACTCAGGGGCAGAGAGTTCCACTGCTGAACAGCTCTCTCTCTCACAGCCAGGAAGTTCTTCCTCATGCTCAAGTGGAATCCCCTTCCTTGTGGTTTGAAGCCGTGGCTCCCTTGCGTCCTTGTCTCTGTCCCAGCCTGCTCCCTCCTCCCTAGGACATATTATTCCCCTCACATATTTAGACACGGCTGCCATGTCTCCTCCCAGCCTTCTCTTCTGCAGGCTCAAGGTGTCCAGCTCTTTAAGCCACTCCTCATGAGGCTTGTTCTCCAGACCCCGGATCATTTGAGTCACCCCCTCTGGACACCGTATTCCCACTTGTCAACGTCTCCCTTCAATTGGAGGGACGTCCTCTCTCTGGACGACCGTGGCCCAGTCAGACTTCCCAAGGGATGGGTGCAGCTGGCACACGGGTTTCCCTGGTGCAAAAGCTCCCCTGGCCACCCCTGAGACCTGGGCTTCGGCCTCAGCCACGGCTCCAGGACTCCCAAGCGGCCCACCTGCGCCTGGAATCCAGGCCACACCTGGAGCCTGGTGTCCAAATCTGGGCCCCACCATTGGAGAGAGAGAGAGAGAGAGAGAGAGAGAGAGAGAGAGAGAGAGAGAGAGAGAGAGAGATCCACGAGCTGGAGCGTGTCCATAGGAGGAGGGCGACTCACAGGATCCGGGGTCTGGAGAACAAGCCCTATGAGGAGCGGCTGTATTAAAAATATATATTTATTTAAATAGATAGTGTTATTTATTATCTATAATATAATGTAGTATAATATAATATGGTATATGCGTATAATATGCATAATATCATAATTTAATACAATATAATACTATTGCACCGGGAATGTGGCGCAGCTGGCTGGGTATCAGCTGCATAAGATCTCTACTGACCAGAAGGTCATGAGTACGAGGCCTGCCCGGGTCGGGGTGAGCTCTCAACCAATTTGTGTAGCTCGTTGTCGACCTTTGCAACCCGAAAGACGGTTGCATCTGTCAAGTAGGAAATTTTGCGGGGAGGCTAAATTTAACTGATTTCTGGAATGTTAAATAGCCTCTGAGTGTCTGTCTATATATGTTGTATGTCAATGGCATTGAATGTTTGCCTGTACGTGTGCATTGTGAGCCGCTCTGAGTCCCCTTCGGGGTTGAGAAGAAGGGCGGCATAGAAATAAATACCCTGAAATAAACAAACAAATAAATAAATAGAACTGGGCATGTTTAGCCTGGAGAAGAGAAGGCCGGGAGGAGACAGGATGGCTGGGAAAGAGGCCCCTGGCTGAAAGAGAGAGAGAGAGAGAGAGAAAGAAAGAAAGAAAGAAAGAAAGAGGGCCTCGGCTGAGGGAATCAGGCTCTTGAGGGAGCAAGCCAGGAGGGAAGCCATTTTGTGTCCCGCCCGCCATTTTGTGGCTCTGTGAAATACACTTTAGAATCAGGGAATCCTGGTTGACTGACACCTGGCTGAGGTAAAAAGGAGGAAAGAGGCCGAGGTGCAGCTGAGGGAGCAAGCCAGGGGAAGCCATTTTGTGTCCCGTCCGCCATTTTGTGGCTCTGTGAAATACACTTTAGAATCAGGGAATCCTGGTTGACTGACACCTGGCTGAGGTAAAAAGGAGGAAAGAGGCCGAGGTGCAGCTGAGGGAGCAAGCCAGGAAGGAAGCCATGTTGTGTCCCGCCCGCCATTTTGTGGCTCTGTGAAATACACTTTAGAATCAGGGAATCCTGGTTGACTGACACCTGGCTGAGGTAAAAAGGAGGAAAGAGGCCGAGGTGCAGCTGAGGGAGCAAGCCAGGAAGGAAGCCATGTTGTGTCCCGTCCACCATTTTGTGGCTCTGTGAAATACACTTTAGAATCAGGGAATCCTGGTTGACTGACACCTGGCTGAGGTAAAAAGGAGGAAAGAGGCCGAGGTGCAGCTGAGGGAGCAAGCCAGGGGGAAGCCATTTTGTGTCCCGCCCGCCATTTTGTGTCCAGTTCAGTCTGAGGAAAAGAGGCCGAGGGGCAGCTGAGGGGGGCAAGCCAGGGGGAAGCCATTTTGTGTCCCGCCCACCATTTTGTGTCCAGTTCAGTCTGAGGAAAAGAGGCCGAGGGGCAGCTGAGGGGGCAAGCCAGGGGGAAGCCATTTTGTGTCCCGCCCGCCATTTTGTGTCCAGTTCAGTTTGAGGAAAAGAGGCCGAGGGGCAGCTGAGGGGGGCAAGCCAGGAGGGAAGCCATTTTGTGTTCCGCCCACCATTTTGTGTCCAGTTCAGTTTGAGGAAAAGAGGCCGAGGGGCAGCTGAGGGGGGCAAGCCAGGGGGAAGCCATTTTGTGTCCCGCCCGCCATTTTGTGTTCAGTTCAGTGTGAGGAAAAGAGGCTGAGGGGCAGGTGAGGGAATCAGGCTCCTGAGGGAGCAAGCCGGGAGGAAAACCATTTTGTGATCCGCCCTCCCTAGGACTTTGTATTGACTCTGAGGCAGGCCACACTTGCCTCTGTCCTGGTTGATTAACACTACACTTGGCCGAGGAAAAGAGGCCGAGGGGCAGCTGGGGGGGCAAGCCAGGAAGGAAGCCATTTTGTGTTCCGCCCACCATTTTGTGTCCAGTTCAGTCTGAGGAAAAGGGGCCGAGGTGCAGGAGAGGGGGGCAAGCCAGGAGGGGCGCCATTTTGTGTCCAGTTCTGCCAGTACGGAGCATGCTCAGTGGGCGCCCACAGAGGGTTCTAGCACCTTCCCCCGTCCTTGGGAAAGCACGGCTGGCCGGTTCCTGCTTGGGCAAGGCTTGGCTGGGCCAGGGTGAGGCCCCATCTTGCCCGGAAGAGGCGGTTGCTGATGCCAATGTGAAATACAGTTTAGAATCAGGGGGTCCTGCTTGATTGACACCTGGCTGAGGCAAGAAGGAGGGAAGGGGCCGAGGGGCGGCTGAGGGCCTCAGGCTCCTGAGGGGGAAAAGTCAGAGGGAAGCCATTTTGTCTTCCGCCCGCCATTTTGTGTTCTGCCAGTCCTTGGGAAAGCACTGCTGGGAAATGTCTGCCGTGGCCAAGAGATGCTTCGTGACAGACCTGGCTCTGCTTCTGTGTCTGGTTTTTTGGAAGAAGAAACACAACCAGCCAGAGACAAATGGAGGGAAGTGCTTGTTCATGGGCTCCATTTTGGACTCAGACAAGAACAACATCGAGTTTTGCTCGTAAAAGGTGGAAATCTCTCTCCTGACAAGACGTGAAACTACAGTATAGAATAGACTGCATTTAGATGAGAAAGGGATGGACTGACGGACGGACGGACAGACAATATATCTCCCTCTGATGGGCAAGAGGTGGGCGACTCCAACGTGCCTCCGGCCTCCAAAGGGTCCGGCTTCAAGGCCGTGGGCAGCCAGCCATGTTTCCTCACAAAGGGCAGAACGGCAGTTGGAAGGGTTGGCCTCAGCAGCCAGCCAGAGGCAGCAGCCAATCAGAACCCTGGCCCCTGGCACACTCAGCCAATCGGCTGCTGACACACCTCTCTCTCTCTCTCCAGCCAGCCCACCCTTTGGAACCCTCCCACTCTGGGCCCACCAGCCTCCCGGGGCAGACCGTGTCCAGAGGTCCTCCAGCCCTGTGGAGGGGAGAGGGCGCCCTCAGCCTGAGCCTGGCCAGAGGAGGGCCGGTCCAGGGCAGGAGGAGTCCAGGCCCTTCCTTCCTCCACACCGCCACCTCCCTCCCTCCCTCCCTCCCCTCCCAGGGTTCGTCCCAGGAGAGACCTTCGGACAGGTGACCTGGGCCAGGTGTGTTGGTTCCCAGAGAGGCAGGAAGGAAGTGGTTGACACCTGGCTGAGGTAAAGACGAGGAAAGAAGCCGAGGGGCAGCTGAGGGGGCAAGCCAGGGGGAGGCCATTTTGTGTCCAGTCCTTCCTGTTGTGATCTGCCTGGAAGGTGACAGGAAACATTATTGTTATTATTATTATTGTTATCACCCTGGCCAAGTGGGGCCCTCCCTCCAGGTGTTTGGGACTCCCACAATTCCTCACAGCCTCAGGATCAACAAGGCCTTGGAAACTCCAAACCCTCTCGTATTGATCTTGCCCGCTTTTCCCTCTGCCTACCATCCAGATCTTTTCGTATCACCACGAGGCGTCAACATTAGGATCGCCTGGGTGACTTTGACGTCCAGGGAAACCTCAGGCTTGCCCTGCTCTGGGAGGGATGTGTGTGGCTGCGTGCCTGTGTCAAGCCCTCCATTTCTCCTCCCGGCAGGTGTGCCTGAGTCCAGGCTTGGCCGGCAGAGTCTCCAGACATCATACGGAGCGAAGGCAACCCGTGAATTCCTCCTCTGCGGAAGAAGGCGCCAGGAAGATGCCCCGAAAGAGGTGAACAAAGTCTCTCCCTTCCTTTCTTCTTTCTTCCCTCCTTTCCTTCCATCTTTCTTCTTTCCCTTCCTTCCTTCCTTCTTTACTTCATTCCCTTCTTTCCTCCTTCCTTCTCTTTCCTTCTTCTCTTCCTTTTTCCCTTCCTTTCCTTCCTTCTTCTCTTCCTCCCTTCCTTCCTTTTTTCCTTTGTTCTTTGCTTCTATATTTTCCTCCCTCCCTCCTTTCCTTTTTCCTTCCTTCCTCCTTTCTTTTCCCTCCTTCCTTTCTTTTTTCATTCTCTGCTTCCTTCCCTTCCTTCCTTCTTTCCTTCCTTCATTCTTCCCTTCTTTCCTCCCGTTCTCCTTCCCTGCATCCTTCCTTCTTCACTTCTTTCCCTCCTTCTTTGTCTTCTTTCTACCTTTCTTTCCTTCCTTCAGTCCATTCTCTCCCTCTCTCCTTCCTTCATTCTTTGCCTTCCTTCTTTCTCTCCTCCCTCCCTCCTTTCGTCCTTCCCCTCCTTCCTTCCTCTCTTCTTCCTTCCTTCATTTCTCTCTTCCTTTCTTTCCTTCTTTTCTTCCTCCCTCTTTCCTTTCCTCCCTTCTTCTCTTCCTTCCTTCCTTCTGTCTTTCTTTCCTTGCTTGCCCTCCTTCCTTTTTTTTCTTTCTTTCTTTCTTTTTCCTTCCTTGCCTTCCTTCTTTCCTTCTCTCCTCCCTCCCTCCCTTCTTTTCTTCTTTCGTTCCTTCCTCCCTTCCTTCCCCTCCCTGCCTTCCTTCTTTCTCTCCTCCTTCCCTCCTTTCTTCCTTCCCTCCCTCCCTCCCTCCTTTCTTCCTTCATTTCCTTCTTTCTTTCTTCTCTTCCTCCCTCCCTCCTTTCCTTCCTCCCTATTCTTCCTTCCTTCCTCTCTTTCTTAATTTCTTTCCTTTCTTATCTTCCTCCCTTCTTTCCTTCCTTTCTTCTTCTCTTCCATCTTTCTTTCCTTCCTTATTTCCTTCTTTCTGCCTTCCTTTCCTTCTTTGCTTCCTTCCTTCTTCCTTTCCTTCTTTGCTTCCTTCCTCTTTCTTTCTTTCCTTTCTTTCTTTCCTTCCATCTTTCCTTGCTTGCTTCTTTTCCTTTTCCTTTCTTTTGCTTCTTTCCTTCCTTTTTTCCATCCTTCTTTTCTTCCTTTCCTTTATTTCTTTCCATTCTTCCTTCCTTTCTTTCCTTCCTTCTTCCTTTCCTTTCTTATTTATTTATTTATTTATAAATTCGATTTGGTAGACCGCTCTCTCTGGAGCCCAGAGCGGTTTACAGCATAAAATCAATAAAACATCAATAAACAGATAAAAGACGTATACCCAAAAGCCCCCCTCCCCACAAATGATCCCGGCAAGCAATAATACGCAGAGGCAATACATGGCAGGACGGTATGTTGGCAGCTGGCCACTAAGGAGGCATCAGTTGGGACCAAATGCCTGCCTATATAGCCAAGTCTTCACAGACTTGCGGAAGGCCAACAAACCCCGTAGTGCTCGTATCTCCTCCGGCAGAGAATTCCAGAGGGTCGGAGCGGCCACTGTAAATGCTCTCTGCCGGGTGCTCGACAGCCTACAGATCTTAATACTAGGGACCTCTAGTAGATTGAGCCCCTCTGAGCGCAGTGATCTTCTGGGTTTGTATGGGGTAAGACGCTCCCTCAAGTACACTGGCCCCAAACCATATAAGGCCTTGAAAGTTAGAACTAACACCTTGAAGGAGACCCGAATTCGATGGGAAGCCAGTGCAGTGCACGCAGGAGTGGGGTCACATGCGCCGATCTTGGGGCTCCCGACAGCAGGCGCGCTGCTGCGTTCTGCACCAGCTTAAGTTTCCGGATCGCCCGACAAGGGTAGGCCAATGTACAGCGCATTACAGTAATCAAGCCTCGTGGCTTGGATCACCGTGGCCAGGTCGCAGCGGGAGAGGTAAGGAGCCAGACGTTTCGCCTGCCGCAGATGGTAGAACGCTGTCTTGCAAGCGCAGGCAATCTGCGCTTCCATCGACAGTTGGGTGTCTAGCTGGACCCCAAGGCTCTTAACTAGGGTCCACTTCACTCGCTGCAGGCGGTTTTGGAGGAAGGAGGACAGCCAGTTGAGGGCTGTCCCCCTCACCCCCCGCCACCGCCAGGCGGTGTGTCAAAAGTTGGTAATCGACAGTATCAAACGCTGCCGTGAGGTCCAATAACACAAGCAGCGCCGATCCGCCTCGGTCCAAGTGGCAACAGAGTAGGTCTGTGATGGAGACCAGGACGGTCTCTGTCCCATGGCCTGAACGGAAGCCGGACTGGAGGGGTCAAGCCAGGTTGCATCATCCAGGAATGTCTGCAGCTGGTCCATTGCTGCCCTCTCAATTACCTTGCCCAGGTACGGTAAATTGGACACTGGGCGGTAGTGGAGGAGCCGCTGGGATCTAACCGGGCTTCTTCAGCAATGGACTAACCACCGCCTCTTTTAACTCCTCTGGAAAAGCTCCTTGCTCAAGGGAGCAGTTGACTATATTCAACAGAGGGCCTCGTAACCCCTCCATGCAAGCTCGAATCAGCGTGGAGGGCACGGGTCGAGGGAGCAGGTGGTTGGTCGAAGAGCTGCGACAATCTTGTCAACATCCTCTGCGTCCAGTGGCCGAAACCGGTCGAAGGTGGACCCGGCGGAGGGCCACGGAGTCTCAAGCTCCTGTACTGTATCAACCGTGGCAGGGAGGTCCCGGCGAGCGTTGCAATCTTGTCTGCGAAATGATTCTGAAAGCCTCGGCGAAAGGGCCCGATCATCATTTTTTGGGATGGTAGGGACCATCGTCAGCTGCCGAATTATCCTGAACAATTGGGCGGGCGTGAATCTGCAGACGCTATCAAGGAGGCATAATGAGAATTTTTCGCCTTCTTGACCGCATGCTCATAAGCCTCACTGAAGAGCTTATAAGCTGATTGCGAGCCCGTCACGGAGCTTCCTCCACATGCGCTCCAGCCGTCTCTTCTCCCGCTTCATGGTTCTAAGATCTTTGGTGAACCATGGAGAGCAACGCTGCGGGGTTTGAGAGGGCGCTTAGGGGCAATCTCGTCGAGCCGTGGATAACTTACAGTTCCAGGTGGTGACTAGCTCCTCGAGCGAGACGCTGACAGGCTCCAAATCCCTCAGGGCATTCAGGAACCTGGTTGGTTCCATAAGTCCCCTTCGGCGAACCCAAATTGGTTCGGCACCCTTGCCGGGGTGGTGGCGTCTCAACCCGGACCCTTAGAGCACAGTGATCCGACCCTTGCTTCTTTCTTTCCTTGCTTGCTTCTTTCCCTTTTTCATGCATTTGCTTCTTCCTTTCCTTCCTTTCCTTTTTTCCTTCCTTCCTTCCTTTCCTTCCTTCCCTCCCTCATTCCTTCCATCCTTCCTTTCTCTCTCTCCTTCTGTCCTACCTTCCTTTTTCATTCTTTTGCTTCTTTCTTTCTTTCCCTTCCTTCCTTTTTTCATTCTTTGATTATTTATTTCCTTCCTTTCCTTTCTGTCTTTCCTTCCTTCCTTCTGTCTTTCTTTCATTCCTTTCCTTCTTTCCTCCTTCCTTCTTTCCTTCTGTCTTTCTATCCTTTCTTCCTCCTTTCCTTCCTTCCTTCTATCTTTTCTTTCTTTCCTCCCTCCTTTCTTTCTTCCTTCCCTTGTTTCCTTTCTTTCCTTCCTTCCCTTCCCTTCCTTTCTCCCGCCCTCCTTTATTCCTTCCTTCCTTCATCCCTCCTTTCCTTCCTTCCTTCTTCTCTTCCTTCTTTCCTTCCTTCTTTGCTTCCATCCTTCTATATTTTTTCTTTCATTCTTCCCTTCCTTTTTCCTTTCCCTTTTCCTTCCTCCCTTCCTTTCCCTCCTTCCTTTTTTGTTCTCTGCTTCCTTCCTTTCCTTCCTATTTTCCTTGCTTGCTTGTTTCCTTTTTTCATCCTCTTTCCTTCTTTTCTTCCTTTCTTTCCTCCCTCCCTCCCTCCATCCTTCATTCTTCCCTTCC
>JARBWK010002022.1:0-16469 GCA_030556195.1 Anolis apletophallus
AAGCTGCTCTGAAATCTTTTTTAATATTAGTCGCCAGCAGTCTGGTTCCATTCCGTTCAAGTGTAACCCGTCCCTTTTGTACAGGTCTGGCTTTCCTGAAAATGTTCCCAGTTCCTAACAAATCTAAAACCTTCCTCTCGACACCACTGCCTCATCCACACATTGAAGCTCCTGAGCTCTGCCTGTCTGGCTGTCCCTGCCCGTGGAACAGGTAGCATTTCCGAGAATGCTACCTTGAGGTCCTGGACCTTAATCTTCTACCTAGCAACCTAAATTTGGCTTCCAGGACCATCCGCTTAGCCTTCCCAATGTCATTGGTACCAACGTGTACCACGACCACTGGCTCCACCCCAGCACTATCTACCAACCTATCTAGATACCTCGTAGTAATGTCCGCGACCTTTGCACTTTCGGCAGGCAATTTACCATGCGGTCATCACGTCCATCACAAACCCAGCTTTCTATGTTCGGACAATCGAATCACCTACTACAAGAAGCCCACCTCCTACCACGTCAAGAAGTATCTTCGGTGCACGAAGATATGGGCACAGCCTCTGAGGAAGGGTCCCAACTGAGGAGCCAGTCCTCTTCCTCAGACTGATGTTCTCCTTGCCCAAGACCCCCCATTTTCCAAGGCAGCTGGAGGGCTGCTCATCACGGAGTGGGATGCTCCTATTGCATCTCTGGAGATCTTATCCTCCAGCCTCACTTCCTCTCTGTGCTTCTCCAGGTCTGCTACCTTGGCTTCAAGGGAAGAAACACGTTCCCTGAGAGCCAGGAGCTCACTGCAGCGAACGCACACCCAAGACTTCTGCCCGGCAGGCAGATAGTCATACATGTGACACTCGATGCAAAAAACAGAAACTAGGCTAACTCCTCCCACCTGGCAGGATGTGAGTCAGCTGGGAGCTGCTGTAGCAAGCCCAGCCCCTTCGAGGACTGTGCTTAAGGCAACTTGGAAGGGGAAAACAACTGCTTTTGCAGCTGCTAACAAAGACCTAAAGCAATACTAAATCTAAACAACAAATTTACCCCAGGAACTTATCAGTGCTCCTTTCTTTCTCCTTTATTTTTGTTTCTGTTTTATTCCTTATTTGAAAGTAGTTTGCTTGATCTGCTTCTCACAAGGACAGTTAGCTGACTGAAACCCAACTTTTCTAGTTGGGTTTCTACTTCTGATGTACTTAAAGAAGTTTTTTGCTATTTTTTTTAATATTCTTAGCTATATGTGCCTCAAAATCTCTCTTGGCTTTTCCTGGCCGGTTGCTTTGCATTTAGTTTGCCAGAGCTTGTGTTCCTTTCTGTTCTCCTCAGTAGGAAGAGCCTTCCATTTCTTAAATGAGTTTTTCTTCTTTCCAATCACATCTTTTACTTCATTTGTAAGCCATGCCGATGTCCTCTTGGACTTTCCCGGCCTCTTTGTTATTTTAGGAATGCATTTTAGTTCGGCTTGTTTTAAAGTATTTTTAAACAGTTTCCAAGCATTTTGGAGGGATTTGATTTTTTTTTACTGTTCCTTTTAGTTTGTTCTTTACTATTTTTCTCATTTTGGTGAAATTCCCTTTTTGAAAATTTAAGGTCTCTGTGTTAGTTTTCACTGACAGTTTGCTATCCAAACTTAAGTTGAAGGTTATTGTGTTGTGGTCACTGGTACCTATGGGCTCAGCTACAAGGACATCTTGAACGAGATCTTGTTCATTAGTTAGCACCAAGTCCAGGATCCCCTTTCCCCCGAAGGTTCCAAGACCATCTGCTCAAGGGAATAATCAGCTAGCATGTCGAGGAACCTTGTCTCTCTTTCATGCGTAGAACAAGAATTTGGCCAATCTATTCGGGGATAGTTGAAGTCCCCATTATGACTAATTTATTGCTTTTGAGGCCTGTTTAACTTCATTTTCCAGATAGCAGTCTGCCTCTGGAGTTTGGTTGGGAGGGCGATAGCAGATCCCTAATGCTAGATTAGTTTTTTGTCCTGGGATTTTTACCCACAATGTTTCTGTAGGTGAGTTTGAATTATCTCGAAATTCTAATTCATGAGATTCTAGCTCTTCATTTATGTACAAGGCCACACCACCACCGTTTTTCCCTCTCCTGTCTTTTCTGTACAGTTTATAACCTGGAATTTTTGTGTCCCAATTGTTTTCCTCTGTCCACCAGGTTTCTGTTATGCCAATAATATCAATATTTTTTTCTTTTGCCAAACATTCCAACTCCCCTATTTTTGTTCGAAGGCTTCTAGCGTTTGCGTACAGACATTTATATTTATTTCTCTGGTGCCCTTTCAACTTTGGCTGTTTATGAGAATTTGTAGAAGGCCTACCATGTCCTACCTCTTGACTACTTTCTATCTTTTCTGTTGACTCGGCCATTTGTGCGTAAATTTCATCCTCCATATTTGACGTTTCACCCTCTCGAACCGGAAGCTGCCCAGCTCCTGTCGACTTTCCCCTAGGAATCAGTTTAAAAGATGCTCTGAAGCCTTTTTAATATTAATTGCCAGCAGTCTGGTTCCATTTTCGTTCAGGTGTAACCCGTCCCTTGAATGATGTGAAGGTACTGCAAATCCCATCATTCATGGCCCAGCCTGCCTAAATCACACCAGGTTGTGAAGTGGGCCTGTGGGCCCCTATTTGCTATGTTTGGTCCTGATCCGTCATTGCTGTGGGCCGCAGTGGCTGACTGCCTGAGGCCTTTTGCTTTCCCTCTGAGTCACTCCCCTGAGGACACAGCCCCACAGCCGGTGGCTCCTCCGGGTCTCAGTGATGCCGCGTGAGGATCCGGTGCTGGCCATGGCGGGGAGGGCGTTCTTGGCTCAGCCAAAGCTTGTGCGCCCGCTGCAACTGCCCCTCAAAAGCCCTGCCTTGCCCACGCACGCTGGCCCACGCCTTCGATCATTCATTCGTTTGGTTTTATATACCGCTCCTTCCGGCAGGCTCGGGCCGGTTCACATACAGCCGAACCAAACACACAATACACAACAATAAATAACAATAAAACAACGAGTAGTAGATAAAATTACATAAAATGCCATAAACAATCAGCAATGGACAGGTCACAGTTGCGTGGGGCTGCCCTTGAAGGCGACTCGGAAACTGCAGCTGGAGCCAAGAGCGGCAGCCGGATTGTTAATTGGGGCAAAGCTTTGGAGAGAAGAGGTCAAGGTTCCCCCCCCCCCCGACATTACGTCTAGACGAGTCCGACTCTTGGACTCTGGCGCTCATCTCCATTTCTAAGCTGAAGAGCCGGTGTGTGAACCGCAGGCGCCTCCAAGGTCATGTGGCCACTGGCATGACTGCATGGAGCGCCCTTACCTTCCTACCTATTGATCTACTCACATTGGCATGTTTTCAAACTGCTAGGTTGGCAGAAGCTGGGGCTAACAGCGGAAGCTCATGCTGCTCCCCAGATTTGTACCTGCGACCTTTCAGTCAGCAAGTTCATCATTTTCAAATGTTTACCACTTTGTTAATGAGGTTTTTATGCGCTGTGGATTATGCTCATGCCATTGTATGTATACTTCTGTGTTTTTTTTTCAGATAATTTTTATTAGAAGTTTCCATTTTGTCAAACATACATAAACACAATAGGAAAAGGGGGAGGGGAAAAAGGGTAACAGGAATGTTGACTTCCATTCTAATTCCACACTGTTACATATGTTCTTCGTTTTTTTCTTTGTACATGAGGTTCCTCTAATGCTCTTACTCTATAGTTAAATATGTGACAATAGTACTCTACTCATTCTTATAACTTATTTCATATTTTCAGTAATATTCATTAATCAAAGTACATTCTGTCATTTATAATACCTTTACCCATAATCTATCATGATTAATCTAGTAATTTATTGATCTTTCCCTCTTGCCTTTATTCTTTTATAAGTATAAATTTTTATCTTTCGAGCGTCATCGAGACCCTCCCTGCCATGGTTTGGGAGCATACCCACAAAAGAAGAAAAATAACATCAAAGGGAAGGAAAATTCCTTAACCTTATTATTTAGCATTGTTTCATTCTCTAGTCTCACATATCTACCTTATTATCACATGTTATTCTCTATTTAATCTTCCATATCGGGATCAGCCATTCTATTCTCTTATAGTTCCTACTCCTCTGGTGGATTCAATAGACCAATTCATGAAGCAGTTCTTCTCAGGATTCAGGAGTAATTAAATATTCCCCATTTTTCCCCGGCCTTTTATGAGTACTGAGCGGGATTCTAATCCTTCTTTCCTTCTCTACTCTTCTGTAAAGGCCTTGTAGTTTTTTATTATTATTTTTTTTGAGATAAATCAAATTTTCTCATCCTTATAAGTTCGCCCATCTCGTTCCTTTCTTCCTTCCAGATCTAATATTCCAATATTTATATTTATTTATTAACCACAGACTTATTTAATACCTTAATAGAGAATTTCCATATCATTATTCTTACATCTCTAAAGCTGTAAGAGTTGGAATTGTTTTTCCACCTGCCCATCTAACGCATTTCTTTATTTAAAGTTTACTTTTGTGTCCCAGGGACCTTCATCTTGTTGCGTAGATGGACAGATTCTGAAAAGTTCAACCCCTTCTCTAACACCTTCTCATTAACAATAAAATTGATCTTTCTCTATTATTTATCATCTGATTCCCCATATTTGAAAATTTAAGAAACTGGATTAATACTAATTAGTACTTCATCGCACTAAGTTCGAACCTTTCCTGCATTCCTATATTTTTAGGACTCATTACCCTTATTTTAAGGAGGTATCATTCATTTTTTCAATTAGTCAATTAATCATCCCGTTGCATTAA
This sequence comes from Anolis apletophallus, assembly GCA_030556195.1. Classification (NCBI taxonomy): domain Eukaryota; kingdom Metazoa; phylum Chordata; class Lepidosauria; order Squamata; family Anolidae; genus Anolis; species Anolis apletophallus. The sequence goes on from JARBWK010002022.1 coordinate 4,790, forward strand.
ATTGGGTTAACAGTTTTCCTCTTAAGTTCAATATATTAATTGTCTAATTGATCAAACCCTGGCAAAACCTCAAATATATAAAATATTGATTTAGATTTCCCTGTCCCAAAACTCAGTTGTTCCTTCAAGACCCATCATAATTATATTTCATTGACCATTTCCCTCCTAGTTCCCAATACATCAAATTTCAAAGTTCCAAGGCTCTTCACTCCTGCCATCTAGTGGTTTCTTTAGATTGTCTCCCCTCAGTCCTTTCCGTTCTCAACTTTAATTTAACTCTCTTTTGTCGTCTGTTTCTCCTCCTGCTCCTGATGCACCCCGCCTCTTCTTCAGTACCATATGTTTCCTCCGGAGGTTTCCATGTCTTTAGTATATTTCTTTGTCTGGACTCCTTCCTGTTATTCCTCTGTGGTCACCTTTCTTCCATCCTCCTTCCGCTTTCTGGATGTTCCTTTCAGTCCTCCAGGCTGTTCTCTATGGCGTGTGTTACACCTCAGTCTTCCCTTCTTTCCTTCCTTCCGGCCTCGTGTTTGAAAGAACTCCAGGCTCCGCATTCCTTACCACACATTGTTTATAAAGAAGGAGGTGCCGTAGACATAACAAAAGCAGCAACTTTAAGGTCGGTGCCATCTTTCTCCCATTTTCTCATTGCTTTTCCCTCTAAATGAAGATTATCCATTACCTCTTAGATATGTCTTTGTCTCTTTTAAATGTTCTTTACAGTTCTTTGCAGTTTGCCCCCTCCCCGATCAGGGATTCTCTCCACAGAAGCTCTTTCCCACCTCTTCGATGGTTTCTTATTTCTTATTTCATTTCATTTAGCATTTTGGCAATTTTTCCTCTAGTCTTTGGGTAATATAATGATATCATACTTGAGGTAAAGGTATAAGTCCACAAATTCTTTGTCTTTTCATTTGATTTGGGTTTCCTTGCTCTTCATCCAACCCTTTCTCTTAAGGAAATCCTCAATAGTGTGGAGTTTCGAATTTCTAAATAAAAAAAAGAAGAGGCGAGACTTACATGCCTTTGCCCTTCATTCTTGTTGATTTTCTTTATGTTGGAAATGAGCGTGGAGTAGTTGATGAAGGGGTTTCCCCCCTCTTCCCGTCTCCAGGTCCGCACGCCACGGTTCTACCTTCATGCCTCCCGGCCCCCATCCTTGAGGGGTGGGGGTTTTGGGGGCAACGAAAGGGACCTGCCGGCTTCGCGTCTTTGCCCACTCAATCCGGGGCCAAAGAGGGGACTATAAAGTCCTCCATACCTATGAGATCGGGTGGTTGCCGGGGAGCCTCGGCAATCCGTGCCTACACCTCAGACACTCACCGGAAGTCTCCGTATGTATACTTCTGTCTTGTTGTCGGCATGTGGCTCTTGGAGTGCTTCGGTGAGCCCCCCGAGTCCCTTTGGGGAGGTGGTGGTGGTAGGGGGTGGGGGGGCACACAAACAGACCACCTGTACGTGTGCTCCACCACCCCTACCACCAGCACCAGGAGACTTTGCATTTCTGAGCGTGAGGATCTAGTGGGACAATATGGGATGAGGCGGTGCCTTAGGTGCGCTGGCCCCAGGCCATTCAAGGCCTTGAAGGTCAAGGCCAGCACTTTGAAGGCAATCCGGCATTCCACAGGGAGCCAGTGCAGTTCGCACAGGGTAGGTGTAAGATGGCAGCTCGTTGGGACACCCGCGAGCAGCCAGGCTGCAGCGTTCTGCACCAGCTTAAGTTTCCGAATCACCGACAGAGGAAGGTCAATGTAAAGAGCGTTACAGTAGTCCAGTAGTTCAACAAATTGACAGAAAAAGCAGTTCGATATACAGTAACGTTGTGTAGTAACGAATGTATTTGCGAATTTAGCACCAAAACAGACAGTAATTCTTTCTTTCTTTCTTTCTCCCACCCTGGACGCTATTCCACAGGTAAATATACACCCCACTTCCCTCACCTGTGGGTCCGGGCGGGAGGCAGACCACGTTGGATAATACAACCTGGGGGTCGGGACCCCTCGAGGGGTCGCAAAGGGGTGTCAGAAGGGTCGCCAAAGACTATCAGAAAACAGCATTTTCTGTTGGTTGTGGGGGGTTTGTGTGGGAAGTTTGGCCCAATTCTGTAATTGGTGGGGTTCATAATGTACTTTGATTGTAGGTGAACTATAAATCCCAGCAACTACAACTCCCAAATGTCAAGGTCTATTATCCACAAACTCCACCCATTGTTCACATTTGGGCATGTTGATTGTCATGCCAAGTTTAGTGCAGATCCATCATTGTGCTCTTGGGGTGTAGGTGAACTACAACTCCAAAACCCAAGGTCAAGGCCCGCCAAACCCTTCCCGTATTTTCTGTTGGTCATGGGAGTTCTGTGTGCCAAGTTTGGTTCGATTTAATCATTGGTGGAGTTCAGAATGCTCTTTGAGTGTAGGTGAACTATACATCCCAGCAACTACAACTCCCAAATGACAAAATCACACACACCCCCAAACCCACCATTATTCACATTTGGGTTTATTGGGTAATAGTGCCCAATATGGTCCAGTGAATGAAAATACATCCTACATATCAGATAAATATTTACATTATGGTTCAGAACCGTAGCAAAATCACAGTTGTGAAGTAGCAATGGAAATAGTTTTATGATCGGGGGTCGTCACAACATGAGGAGCTGCATTAAGGGGTCACGCCATTGGGAAGATTGAGGACCACTGCCACAGCATCTGAGACCTTTGTCCTTGACCGTTGCCGGGAGAAGTTTTTCACCCCCAGAACTTTACCAACACTTTGGAAGCCAAGCACCGGCGCCCCCGTTCTGCAAGGGCTTGAGGACCACGGACTGCCCGTGCCTTCTAGACAGCGCTGCCCTTTCACCCTGTGCCCTTGTTCCTTGGGTACAATTTGCACTCGTATTCCCTTGTCCTTGTTTAACGGACCAGTGTCCTTTAAACAAGGGCCAGTGTACCTAAGGGACCACTTCCCCCAATACAACCCCCCACGACCACTGCGATCCGAGTTTCAGAACCTCCTGGTGGTACCTAGCCGTCCCTCCATCCACCATCTCTACGCCATGGAGGAGGGCCTTCAGTGCCGCTGCGCCGCTCTTGTGGAACGCCCTTCCACCCTCAATTCGAGCGCAGACCGACCTGCTGGCCTTTCGCAGGGCCTGTAAAACCCTCCTGCTTGTCCAAGCCTTCGGTCCATAGACATATGTCGGCCCAAGAGTTGTTGTAATGTATATCTGCTTGTTTTAATTTTCATGTGTGGACTTTGGCCCGTTGTTCTTAGAGTGTTTCATGGTTCAGATGTATGTGAGCCGCCCCGAGCCTCTCGGATGGGGCGACTAATAAACCGAATTAATAAATAATAAATACATAAAGTTTGGCCATGTTGTATGGCAGTTGTCCACATAGGACAACTGCTCGCTGTGTATTTCATTCTGTTTTCTACTGTGTTTTTATTGTGTTTTATGTGGTGTTTTTAAACTTTGAATTCATGGCTTTAAGTCGCCCCGAGCCACGCCGGGAGTGGCGACTCACAAATACGAATCTCTCGGCATTACTTCGCGAACGAAGATTCTTAGGGAGGACTCATCCCACGCTTTTTACAAGCGCATTGATGACTAAAAAGGCCAATCTGAGATAGGCAAGTCCGGTTGCAGAAAGCGCAGCAGAAAGTCTCCTTGCGTGATGTTTCCAAGATGCGGTTCTTTCTGCGTTGTGGATTCTCTTCGAGACTCATTCGGCGTGTCTTCTCGAAAGAGGCCGCAGCATTGTGGAGAGTGCGCCTCCATGCCTCCCGATGCGAGGCCAGGGTGGACCATGGTTGGTGATCAATCTGGCCGAGCCTGAGATGTTGTTTCGGGGAGTCCTTGTGTCTCTTTTCGGTCTTCTCTTGTCTATTTGCACGTTATTGACTATCCCGTCGCATATGTCCCCTTGATCAAGAGAACCACATTTCTCGGTCCATGACAAATTGGTGTCAGAAGTGGGATCAAGGGAGACTTTGTGGCGTGGAGTTCTTGGCGTGGTTTAGACTCGGGAAGTGATAAACTCGGGAGGGACGCCTCTATGGAAATTGTAGCCGAAAAGTGCTTAAGGGCATGCGGCGCTTTCTCGGACTGAATTCTGGGTCTGTGAGGTACTGAAGGGAACCGGTGCTTCTGAAGACCCCGGCTGGGAAAGGCTTGAGGGCATGTGGCGTTTTCCCAGATCGATGGTCTTTGCATGTCTTGCTTGGAAGGGAAGTCAGGAGGACATATGGTTTTCCTTTCTGGCATTGTGTCCTTGTGTCTTTGTGGGTCTCTGTGTAGTTTTTGCAGATTTTTGTGTCTCTGTGTTCTGTTTGAAAGGGAAAAGTCAGAAGGATATATGGCTTTTCCTTATTAGATTGTGTTCCTGTGATTTGCTTGGTGTTTTCTGTTAAGAGAAGCTGGAAAGAAACATAGTTTCCCCCGAGTAAGATGGTGTTTTGTTCATAGGGAGAAGAAAGTACACCTGGATTTCTGTGTGTTTTCTGTGGGTGTCTGCTGTGTCTTCTGTGAATTGTGTGTTTCTGTGTAGGCAACAGGGCTTTATCCCAGGAAGGAGTTTTGTTAAAAGGAGATGGTTTGAGTGGGTGTCTTTTGGAGGGAGGAGAGAATTAGTGGCTTTCTTGGGAAAAGAAGAAAGAGGGAGGGAGGGGTGAATACTGTCAGATTATTGTATTTTGAATGGCAATTCATGAGTCAGCACAAGATGTATTTTCTGCAGTATGACATGTTTGACACCAGATGGCGCTGTCTCGGGACTGATAAATGGAATGTTGAGGATTTGTCAGTTAAGATTTGTCAGTTGGGATTTGTCCGTTGAAGAGGACAGTTAAGATTAAATATTTGTGAGGAAAAGATGTTTAGGAAGGTAGCTGTAAATGCTGTTGTTTTTCCATGCTTAGCTTATTATTGTTAAACTCAATTCAATACAAAGTTATATTTTTACCTTGTGAATTGACTGAGAGTGTCATTATTCACACGAACAGAGACTGGAGTTTATTGGGCCGATGGGGAATTAAACTTCTATATTTCTGTTGCCTATTCCGCTGTGGCATAAATACTCGACGCCGAAGAAATACACCCTAAGAGGATACTTTTTGCATGGCCGAGGGGATTGTCATAAAAGCTCCCTTAGACTAGAGTTGTGAAGGGGCAGGGCCGTAGCCAGGATTTTGATTGGGGGGGGGGGGGCTGAGACTAGGTGGAAGAGGGTCTACCCTAGCAAACCTTTTGTATTGTTATCCCAATAACCCCATGAATGTGGGATATACTGAGCATGGTGATCGGATCATGATATGAATAAACATAACAGTTTAAATAATGGACCAGTAAGGCCTTCTTGCGGACCACCCCGAGAATTTCGGGGTGTTACATGCCTGAGGGAGGGCAATGGATTGGAAAATCTAGATATATGGAGAATTGATAGTGGGGAAAAGAGACTGAAAAGGTGTGGCACACTGCCCTGGGATACTGAAAAAAACAAACAAAACAAAACAGGTGGACAGGGCAAAGGGAAGAAAGACCGTTTAAAGCAGTGGCTTCATTCTGTCAAGAGGTTGATCTGGCTGGAAAAGAACGGGGTAAAACGGAAGTGAAGACCCTTTCGGCTATTGAAGGGATAAATGACCTTCAGGCCAAAAGTGAGCAACGTAAACAAGCGTTAACTGCCGAGGATGAGGGAACAAAGAGAGAGTCCCAATTCTCTGCTAAGTAGGTGCACTGGAGTGGTTTAAATAGGACTGGAATTCCCATGTGGAAGGGGAAAAGGATCCCTGGTGTAAAAGCCTGCTTGGAAGTTTTGTTTCCAAGTCATAAAAGGGCTAAAGATGCCCAGGGATTTTGAATAAAAGGGAAAAGAAACACGTGTGTGTAGAAACTGGGTTCGCCGCACACTTTCGTACCTACGATGTACACGGGGACCCCATTACAGAGGGCGTGTGGCCTGATAATTCCAAAATCCTTTAGGAAAATACACGGGTGTGGACCATGCCACATTTGCAAACCTCGAAAAGCTGAGGCAAAGGTGGTGCGGAAAAGAACTTCCGCCTGTGAAATAACTGGAGACGCAGGTGAAAGGCCCCGCCTCACCAAGGCAGGCGGAACAGGGGGCGAGGGCCATGCTCAATCTAGAAGGACAGGGAATTAAATTCGGCTGGCACGGATACTTAATTTACAATGAAATAAAACAAGACAGAAATTTTAATAACCACATCATTAGGGCAGCAATAATTAGAGTATGGAACAAAAATAAGCCTATATTGTATGATAAAATACCCACTTGGGTATCCCCATTGGAAGCGACCCAATTAAAAATATCCGATGAAAAAAGCTGGCCTAGATATAAAGATTTATTAAAGAAGGAAGGGTCTGGCTTCCAATTAAAAAGCCTAGAAGAACTTCATTGCTGGGGACTCAATTGGTTTCAGTGTAATCAGATAAAAGCAATATTCAAAAAAGATAAACAAATGGGATGGGATTGGACAACACCCAAAATAGAAAAAGTTTGGCTATACTCTGAAAAAAAGTTGACATCATGAGTTTATAGATATTTAATAGACATAGAAAATGATAAAGAACCAGTGAAAGACTAGATGAAAAAATGGGCATTAAACCTGGGATTTAATATATCTGCAGAGGACTGGAATAATTTATGGAGAGTTAAAATGAAATATACTTACTCGTATTGTCTAAGGGAAAATCTATATAAAATGATATACAGGTGGTATATTACTCCAAACGTACTGGCAAAAATTGATAAAAATAATAATGCTTTGTGCTGGAAATGTAAGCGTGAGAAAGGCACTTTTTTCCATCAAATGTGGTCTTGCAAAATAGCTACCAAGTATTGGAATATGGTACATAAGAATATACAGGAGATTCTACAGATCTTTATTTGTTAAATATTACAGGACAATTGAGAAATAACGACACAGAAAGATTGGCAACCCACCTGATTACCTCTGCAAGAATTACATATGCAAGGTACTGGAAATCAACAGAGATTCCAGATGAAGAGGAATGGCTGTTGGAAGCGCTGGACATAGCGGAAAACGATAAATTAACCTGTTTATTGCAAGAGAACTCCTCAAGGGATTTTGAACAGACATGGTTGCCTTTTGTAAAATTTATGAAAGACAAAAAGAATATTCTTTTGAACGGCATAAAAATATAAAGCAACGGAGATGTTGTATAATAATTTGTTTGCAAATGAGATGTAAAGACGCTTTTTAAAAATCTCTTCTTTTGTTTGTACACCTCTATCACTACCCCCACCCATCTTTCTTTCCCTTCCCTCCCCCCTTCTGTCTTTATGTCTATTACTACTCGTATATATTGTCAACTGTCTTGTATAATTTGTACCTTTCTGTTTTTATGTATCTTCTAATAAAGTTTTTTTAAGAGAGTCTTGCCTAGCATAATACAGAGAGAAGATGCAGAAGGGTTGGAGGCAGATTGGAGAAAAGTAAGAGAATTCTTCTCCAGTCTGCAAAAGCAAGGAATGGGAAGCAAAGCGCCCCCTGCTAAACCAAGGCACAAAGCAAGTCGCTGCATCCTCCAAATGGGTATCTTAAGCCCGAAGAGGAGAAACAGCCCCCACCTTCCGAGAGGATACTCTTTGGAGGAAATTAAAAGAAAGGAGATCTAAAAGGAACCTTAAGTTTTAGTGCAGGAGGAAAAGAATAGAAGAGACACTGAGTTTTAATTTTGAGAATTGCACAAATCCATAACTCTTCTTCCTATCCAGAATCAGGAACGCTCCAACTTGGCTTCCAGACACTTTGGAATAAATAGCACGAAGTCTGTTTTAATGGCAGCGAATCTGCAATGTAACAACTTGATGCAGTTTTTGAAACTTCCAACAGAAGTAGAAACAGCAAAGTAAAAAGTAATTGGAGTTACGATTTTGCAAACGGGTAAAAAAAGCAGATGAGTTGCATTTTGGTTTTAATATTTATTTATTTCCAGTGTTTATACCCCGCTACTTCTCAACCCCCGAGGGGGGACTCAGTGCGGCCTAACAGACGGCAACAATTCGATGCCACACAATACATAGCAAACAACAGTTAAAATTAAAATACATTAAAATACACCTAGAATTCATTACATTAAAATACAGTTAATATTAAAGCAGTTGCTTCTGGCTTTGTATGTACTAGAGAGGTGTGCATGCTTATGTAACTGTGTAACGCATATTTTGATGCATATTCAAATAGATATTTTCATACATTTGTAAGTAACTTTTTTGTTGACACTCATTGCTCCATATATTCCTTTGTATTGACTCATGCCATTTGATATGATGCTTGTGTATCACCACTGAGCCTGTAGCATAACCTTTCTGTACCCTGGAGAAGCTGTGGAAATGCTGAAGCTGGCTGAGGGGGCGGAGCTTGGCGGGACTTAGCTCCGCCCCCTCCTCCTCTGGCTTGAGCATTCCCACAGCTTCTCCAAGGTAGAGAAAGGTTATGCCAAGCCAGTGGTGGCATAGATAGCCACCTCTGGCTTGGCATAACCTTTCTCTACCCTGGAGAAGCAGTGGAAATGCTGGAGCGGGCGGAGGGGGCGGAGCTTGGCGCAGCATGGCTCCTCCCCCTCAGAAGCGCCCAATCCAGCTGGGATCGACCTCCCTCGGGCCCAGGATCGACCAGTCGATCGCAATCGACTTCCTGAGCACCCCTGCACTAACCATTTTAATAATAATAATGATGATGGGAATTCATATTATTATCTGGTACCAGATCTGATTTGCAGTGGTTTTTTTCCAGAGGCCAGAGCTACTCAGCATCAGGCCTTTTGAAAAACAAAACAAATGAGATGTCAAACCGCAGAGTTTGCCAAGAGTGGTTTACATGCACAGTTGCCCTGATACAGGTAGAAGAAATATATGGTATTTATTTATTTATTTATTTATTTATTAAGTTCGGCTTAATATACCGCTCTCTCTGGCGCCCAGAGCGGTTCACAAAGTTTGTGCAAATAAAACAAGTAAAATACATTAAAATACAGTAAAACAATTAAAACACCCGAGTTAAAACAAATTGCCAGCCAATAGAATAGTTGGCAGTGGCGTGGTAACAGCGGGCCCACAGCAGGTAGTGGGAGTTGGCTATGGGCCGAATGCCTGCCTAAATAGCCATGTTTTTTACTGCTCTGCGGAACGGCAAGAGAGCTCGGATGGCGGATCTCTTCGGGAGGCGTTCCACAGAGCTGGCGCGGCAGCGGTAAATGCCCTCCGGCGTGTGCTAGTCAATTTACAAACCCTGATATTAGGCACATCCAGAAGGTTGAGTCCCTCTGAGCGCAGTGATCTCCTGGGCACATAAGGGGTAAGCCGCTCCTTCAGGTACACTGGCCCCAAACCAAATAAGGCCTTGAAAGTTAGAACTAACACCTTGAAGATTACCCGGAATTCAATCGGAAGCCAGTGCAGTTCGCGCAGGAGTGGCGTCACATGATCAGATCTTAAGGCTCCCGAGAGCAGACGCGCTGCCGCGTTCTGCACCAGCTTAAGCTTCCGGATTGCCGACAAGGGTAGGCCAATGTACAGCGCATTACAGTAATCGAGCCTCGAGATGACCGTGGCTTGGATCACCGTGGCCAGGTCGCAACGGGAGAGGTAAGGAGCCAGACGTTTTGCCTGAGCGTAGATGAAAGAAGGCTGTCTTGCAGGCGCAGGCAATCTGCTCCTCCATAGACAACTGGGCGCCCAGCCGACCCCTAGACTTTTTACAGACGGTTGCGGATGAAGGGTCGCACCGTCAAACGTCGGCAACTGGGTCTCTACCCCCTCCGGGCGGCCCAGCCACAAGATCTCCGTCTTCGCGGGTTCACCTTCAACTTACTGGCTCGCAGCCATCCAGTGACGGCCTCCAGGCAGAGATGGAAATTATCGGGCACAGAGACCACCGGGGGTCCAACCTCAGAATGAGCTGGGTGTCATCAGCGTACTGATGGCACTCCAGCCCAAAACTCCGCACCAGTTGGGCGAGTGGTCGCATATAGATGTTAAATAACAGCGGGAGAGGATAGCCCCTGAGGGACCCCACAACGTAAGGGGGCCCTCGAGGCCACCCCTCCCCACTTCACTCGCTGCCGGCGGTTTTGGAGGAAGGAGGACAGCCAGTTGAGGGCTGTCCTCACACCCGCCACCGCCAGGCGGTGTGTCAAAGTTGGTAATCGACAGTATCAAACGCTGCCGTGAGGTCCAATAACACGAGCAGCGCCGATCCGCCTCGATCCAAATGGCAGCGGAGTAGGTCTGTGATGGAGACCAGGACAGTCTCCGTCCCATGGCCTGAACGGAAGCCGGACTGGAAGGGGTCTAGCCAGGTTGTCTCATCCAAGAATGTCTGCAGCTGGTCCATTGCTGCCCTCTCAATTACCTTGCCCAGGTACGGAAGGTTGGACACTGGGCGGTAATTGGAGGGAGCCGCAGGGTGTAATCCGGGCTTCTTCAGCACTGGACTGACCACCGCCTCTTTTAACTCCTCTGGAAAGGCTCCTTGCTCAAGGGAGCAGTATAAAGTATAAGATTTATTACATAAGGGGCATAGAAGATATGGCTGAAACGGTGTTTTGAGCCAGGTCAACTATGTGGTAGAAGGAAAGTCTCGATGGGTACATCGTAACCAGAAAAGTTTACAGCGAGGAATAATTAGGCAGGTTGTGTGTTTTCCAGAAGTATTTTTCCTTCTAGGAGGCCTGCCTTGGAGACCGGTATGCAGTGCCTCACTCAGCCTTCAAGGATAAGCTGAAAATCACACCCCAGCCAGATGGTTTACACACAGCTCCAGGAGAGAAGATGCCGTACAGCACGAGGCCGCCCCCATCCAGTGAAAGTCACTTGGGGAGTGATTACATGAGTTACCAGCCAAGATCAGCAAATGGTGGAGGAGGCTGCAGATGCCTTACGTGCTTGTTTTGTGCTTGTTCTGTTTGTGTTGCTGCTTTTTCCAGGGACTACTGAAGACATGGGTGTTCCTATTCCTACAACTGCCCATGAGTGTTTGGTGACAACCTTGCTGCAGTAGCTGAAACTCCCCACTTCCGTCTGAATCCCACTGTTCAACACCATCGGCTCATTTGGACTTGTTTGGTCCCTGTGTGTCATAGCCCCCAGGAAGTTTTCTCAGTTTGGTTTGAGCATATAACCTCACCATGAATTGTGGACACATATACATATATTCCTGCCAATCTGACTCACAATCCGTGTACTCCCCAAGTTACCCAGCACTCCGTCAAAAGCGATCTGAATTGTTGACATCCACATGTGATCCACAGATACACTACTGGATACATTGCATTATTCCTGGCCCTCAAGTACACACTGAGAAGACTTTAAATAAGTTGGCTGCTCCTCTCACAGAATATGAATGCAACCTCTACAGCTTTAGGGTTGCTTAATCAAGAATAAACTGAGCAGCCAAAGGTTGCACAACATGTGTTGGGTTTTTGCCTGACCACTCTCATCGGATTAATAATGTCATCACTAAATTGCAATATCTTACGCACCAGGTCGTACAAAATGTAGGCTTTTCGGGCCTGTGGAATTGGCTAACTTCCTGGCTTCCTGATTTGAGTTGGCTAAAGCGGTTGTTTGTGTCTGCCCTTTGTCTGGTTTTCTCATTCACTCTTTCCTGTTGCTTCCTGCAGCGTGTTCCATCC
>JARBWK010002023.1:0-16468 GCA_030556195.1 Anolis apletophallus
AAGATTTTTTACCTGGAGGTCAGTGAGTTCGTTCGCCCTGGCCGAGAGGTGGGCTCTCGACTCCATTTGTGTAGCCTGTTGCCTAATCTTTGTAACCCAAAAGATGTTGCACCTGTCAAGTAGGAAATTAAGGCACCACATAGGGGAGGCAAAATTAACTGATTTACGGGCCATAAGATCTCCAGGAATGCACGCTTTGGAACGCTGAGGAAAGCACGCTGAGGACGCTGAAATGAAAGGAATGCAACAGCTCCCCTGGCCAGATGTTTAAAATTGCTTCTATCTGCGTGTCTGTCTGTTGGTCCAAAAGGCATTAAATGCATGCCTAATATGTGTTTATTGTAATCCGCTCTGAGTCCCTGCGAGGTGAGAAGAGCGGAATATAAAATAAATTAAATAAAGTAAATAAATAAATAAATAAAGCTCAGCTTTACTGAGCTTTATTTAATGACCCATAAGGTGATACTTTTCAAGTGACTGTTTATTTATTGTTTATGTTGTTGTTTATTAGTTCAGTCACTTCCGCTCTTCATGACCTCATGGACCATCCACGGCAGAGCTCCCTGTCAGCTGTCCTCCCGGCTCCTTCAGTGTCCAGCCATTCACTTTGAGGATACCCATCCATCTTGCCCTTGGTCAGCCCCTCTTCCTTTTACTTCCATTCCCCAGCATCATTGTCTTTCTAAGCTTTCCTGTCTTCTCATTATTGTTTATGTATTTATTATTTATTTTAATATTTATATACCACTCTTCTCAACACCAAAGGGGACTTTCAGGGCGTTCACAGTATTAGTAACAATTCAATGCCATCGTTAAAAACAGTATAAAACAGTGGTTTCCAAACTTTGTTGGTCTTAGCTTCCTTTCCAGGAAAAAAAAATTATTCACCGCCCTATAATCCTGCACTTTAAAGGCACCTTTAATTAAACTCCTTTTATGCGACCCGGCTACGCACTCCACCTGCGGCAGAAAAAGAAGGGGCCGGCACTGGACAGCGAGGCCCACTTTGAAAGCGCCTGTACTCGCCCCATGCGACGCCTGCCGGGATTGCACTTGTGACTGTGTCCCTGCAAGTTGGAATCCCTGGGCAGGTGTTGCCATGGAAACCCGCAGTGCGTGCCTCCTCCTTCCCTCTCACAACCCTGCCCTGGCGCAGTCCTGTATATCGCCTCTTTCTTCCAATGGGGACGTCTCTGCCGCAGCCCTGCAAGTGGTGAGCCTTGCTCACGCCCCACCGCCCTCTTACAGGGATTCAGCACCCCAAATTCTCCTGAGCCTCCCAGCGCCCTGATTACTCCCAGCACCCACCAGGGCGGTACACACCCACTTGGGAACCACTGGTATAAAAATATTAAAACTTTCAAACTTAGAACCACATTTTCTTCTCTTGCTCATAAAAGCTTAGAGCATGGTCTAAAATCATTGTTAGTCCCACTCCAGCTAGCATATACCCATCAGAATGAGTAAGGATTGTTAGAACCTGTATTAAAGTATTATGGATTTCAATAAATCTTCTCTAAGGTAGAATTTAGTACATTTAGCCCATTGTTTGGAGACTAATGGATTGTCTTAAATTATGGGACTGATTTTTTTGAGCAGATATAACTGAATGATACAGGGAGAGAAGCAAATGGCTTTTCTTCCTTTTCTTTAGGCTTCTCCTCAAAGCAGGCACATCACTTATCACAGGGCATTTGGTCACAGCTTGGAAACAGAAGAAGGGGAAGAGGAGGAGGAGGAAGAAATGGCATCAGCACCACCACGGATAGCTCCCCAAATTCTCTAGTCATGCTTGGTTTAAGAACATAAGAACATAAGAAGAGCCATGCTGAATCGGGCCTCAGCCCATCTAGTCCAGCATTCTGTGTCACACAGTGGCCCACTAGTTGTACACAGGGATCTCTAGCAGCAGAAAGGAGGGCAAGACCCTCACCTGCTCCCGACCCCCACAACCAGTACCCGGGAAAATCCTGCCTGCCTCCATCAACACAGAGTGGCACTTGATGTCCATTTCAGTAACTACTGATTCCCTTGGTATCCATGAATCTGTCTAATCCTGCCTTGAAGCTGTCCAGGCTGACAGCTGTCACAACCTCCTCTGGAAGTGAGTTCCATAACCCAATGACCCTCTGGGTGAAGAAATATTTCCCTTTATTAGTCCTAACTTTCCTACCTTGAGCTTTAGAGTGCCCTAGTCCTAGTGTTGTGTGACAGAAAATATTTTTCTTTATTCACCTTTCTATCCCATGCATTTTTACACTTCGATCAAGTCACCTCTAACGCCGTCTTTCAAGGCTGAAAAAGACCAAGCAGCGTTGCAACCTGATTCATAAGGGAGCTGCTCCATCCCTGGATCATTTTTTGCTGCCCTCTTCTTTGTACCTTTTCCAGTTCCGTTATATCCTTCTTGAGGTGCGGTGACCAGAATTGTACACAGTACTCTAGATGTGGCACCTAGATTTCCAGAGAGGCAATACAACATTTGGTCGACTCCTAATTTCGATCCCTTCCTGATCATGCCAAGCAGAATTTGCTGCTGCAGCGCACTGGTTGACATCTTCTATTGAGCTGTCCACCAAACCCCAAGACCTTCCTGGTTTGTCTCAGAAAGCTTTGATCCCATCAGTTGATAAGTGTATTTGGGGTTCTTTGCCCCGATGTGCATGACTTTACACTTGTTTAGGTTAAAATGCATTTGCCACTTTGTTGCCCATTCACTCAATTTCGAGAGATCTTTTCTGGAGCTCTTGCAGTCAAGTTTCATTTTAACTCAATTTGAACAATTTAGTGTCGTCTGCAAACTTTGCTACCTCACAATTTACTTCTACATCCAGATCATTTATGAATAATTAAAAAGTAACGGTCCTAAAACTGAACCTTGGGGTACGCCACTTCTCACCTCTTTCCATCCAGAGAAGTGTCCGTTTATTACCACCCTTTGTTTCCTACAGTTTAGCCAGGTTCCAATCCAGGACAAGACCTGTCCCCTGATTTCCATGGCTGAAGAGAGTTTATTTAGAGTTTTGGAAATCCTGTGCCAGGGTCCCTCAAATCTTTTTAAATAGAGGGCCAGGTTACAATCCTCAAACTGTTGGAGGGCCAGATTATAATTTGGAAAATTTTTTAATGAATCTCTATGCACACTGCATATTTTATTTGTAGTGCTAAAACACTTTAAAACAATACAATAATTAAAATGAAAAACAATTTAAACAAAATAAAACTTATTAATATTTCAATGGGAAATGTGGGCTTGCTTGGCTGGCTGATGAGATAGGATTGTTGTTGTTGTTGTTGTTGTTGTGTGCTTTCAAGTAGTTTCAGACTTAGGTTGAGTCTGCTGAGCTGGGTAAATGACCTTGGAGAGCTGTATCCAGCCCCTGGCCTTAGTTTGAGGACTCCTGCTGTAAGCCATGGTCCAAAAAAGTGTGTTTTCCAACTCTTCTTTTGTTAGTTCTATAAAAAATGAATCTACTCAAAACACTGCAGGAATCTGGTCAACTATTATTCTATCAAGTTCCATACTGCATTTTGCTTCTGGTGTGAGAGAATCAGCTGCCAAAGAGACTTACAAGAACAACAAGCTGGAGAGGGGAAAAGCTACCTCGACCCAGGGCACCCAGAGTGGCCAAGGAGAGAGAGTAGGACTGAGCTAAGCTCCGGCTCGGAGAGCCTGAAGCCTAGATATGGACAAAGATGCCGGCGATGGCAAATGGTAGGCCCCCCGAGGTGTAGGAGCCTCAGAGACGTGGCCACCGCCAGAGGAAATTTAAGCCCAGAACTTTTGGGGGTAGGTTTTGGTAGCTGGAGAAGATCTGCAGCAGCAGCCCCCTCCCAAAGGGTGAATATGGTCTCTCAGGTGGCCCCTCCTTTGTGAATGGGGAGGAGAGAGGTCCCTCCCAAGCTGTCTCAGGGACTAGGACTCAAATGCTCAACCTAGGTCATATGAGAGCGTCTCCCAGTTCACTTATATAAGTGACTCAAACTCTGTGAAGGTGGAGAAAGTTTTGTTATTGTTTGTGATGTGCAGAGTTGTTTACTGTTAACTGTATTATTCTGTTGTAAACCGCTCCGAGCCTTCGGGGAGTGGCGGTATATAAACTCAAATAATAATAACAATAATAATAATAATATAAAGACATTGCCCAGGAGACGCCCTCATGTTCCCCAAAGCTGATACCAGATGAGAAACCTCCCGGGCACACAGAAGACTAGGTGACTTGGAAGGCACTGAACAGATTGCACTCTGGCACCACAAGATATAGAGCCAACCTTAAGAAATAGGGCTACAAAGTGTAGGAAGAGCAAACCACAGACCACTTACTACAATGCAATCTGAGCCCTGCCACATGCACAATGGAGGACTTTCTCACAGTGAGACCAGAGGCACTCCAAGTGGCCATCTTCTGGTCAAAGAAAATCTAGTATAATGCCCAGTTTTAAACTTTGTGTTTTTAAATACATTATAACTGTATTCTCAATTAAGCTTCTGACATGATAAATAAATAAATCAAGTTCCTTTGTGGTTGCCCAAAAGTTAGGATGCAGTTATTTAAAATTAATGTAAACAAAGTAGTAGTTTGGCTAATAGCACCGGGAAAGTGGCGCAGCTGGCTGGGTGTCAGCATAAGATCTCTACTGACCAGAAGGTCATGAGTTCGAGGCCTGCCCCGGGTCGAGGTGGGCTCTCGACCCATTATGTAGCCTGTTGTCGACCTTTGCAACCTGAAAGACAGTTGCATCTGTCAAGTAGGAAATTAAGATACCACTTAGTGGGGAGGCTAAATTTAACTGATTTACAAGGCCATAAAAAGATCTCCAGGAAACACGCTGAGGATGAAGGAGTGCAACAGCTCCCCTGGAGGCCAGATGTTAAAAAATGCCTCTGTCTGTCTTGTGTGTTTGTGTCTCTAAATGTAATGTGTACTTTGTAATCCGCCCTGAGTCCCCTCGGGTGAAAGGGCGGAATAGAAATAAGTAAGTAAGTAAGTAAGTAATTGTCATCCCTTAGAGTGAACATGTAAAGCCTTCTTTAGAAACTATATCAAAATATTTGTCATTATGAAGGACATTTATTGCTATTGCTAATACGCTAGATCCATTCTATAAATCAGCTTGCTTTAACAAGACCTGTCTCCAGGAGCATGAAGCAGCCCATTCCAGCAGTGAATTTATTGCCAATAGTTTGTAAGTAGAATAAGCTATTAGAAAATTGAAATGTAAGCAGAATCACTGCAAAATGAACTTGCACTGAAGATTAAAAGAAGCACACACACACACAAACCACACCCTTTGTAGAAGAAAGCTACAAATCACAAAAAGTTTATTGACCATGTGACATCTGAATATTCCAAAGTATTCCATCAATTAAAAAATGCTAAAAAAGATGACATATATTTAACACAATACAACTATAATACTTGACCAGACTCTCAAATTGCCAACTTCTTCTTTAGAGTATAAGCCTTTAGTAAGGAGATAACATTCTTTTGCATTATGGAAATCGCAACTAAAGCACTCCCCTGAAAAATATCATACAATGTCTGTTTGAAGACCTCCAAGAAGGACAACCCACCATACTCCAAATCGATCCATTCCACTGTTGAAAAGGCATGTACACAAAATTTGTTCATACCATTTCTTTTTGTGTCTTCTGTTTATTTATTTACTAGGTTGAGGACCCGGCGGTCCCGGGTCATTTGAAGATGCAGCAGGATGTAGAGTGGGTCATTGGGGGGGGTCCTGTGTGCCAAGTTTGGTCTTGATCCATCAGTATTGGGAGTTACAGTGGTATCATGAAATTACTGAAGTACTGCAAGTCCCATCATCTGTGGTCAACCTCCCCCAAATTGCAGTAGGATGTATATTGGGTCATGGGGGCTCTGTGCCAAGTTTGATCTGTATTGGTGAATGGATGAGGGGTTGTATTGTTTTAGGAAGTGAGTGAAGGTACTTCAAGTCCTATCATCCGTGGTCCATCTCACAGAACTGCATCAGGATGTTGAGTGGGTCATGAGGGCTCTGTGTGCCAGGTTTGGTGTTGATCAGTGATTGGATTAGGTTTGCAGCAGTCTTAGAAAGTGAGGGAAGGTACTGCAAGTCCCATCATCCATGGTCTGCCCTCCTCCAAACTGCAGCAGGATGTAGAGTGGGTCATGGGGGCTCTGTGTGCCAAGTTTGATATTTATCGGTCTTTGTTAGGGGCCACAATGGTCTTTGGGAAACAAAGCGCTTGGAAGTACTAAATCCATAATCCGTGGTCCATCTTTCCCAAACTGCACCAGGACGTAAAGGGCATCATGGGGTTTATGTGTGCCAAGTTTGGTTCAGGTCCGGCTGAGGCCTAGTCAGGAGAATCAAGTTGAGAAAGCCTTACTGTCAATTCAGGCTGAGGGCTAGTTTTTAAAATCAGCTGAAGGAAGCGTTTTTGTAAAGAACTCTGTCTGGCACCTTTGAGATTTGGGATGTTGGAATGCTGGCCAATCCATGGTCCATCCTCCCTCAAACTGCACCAAGACGTAAAGTGGGTCTTGGGGGTTCTGTGTGCCAAGTTTGGTTTTGTTGTCTCATTGTTGTGGGCTGCAAAGTGTATTGGACCTAAACTCCCACCATGCCTGACTGGCTCAGGCCTTTTCCTTACTTCCCTCTGGCACTTTTGAGTCTCGGAATGTTCGCGTTGGCTGGCCAATGGGAGTTGTTTATGCAAATAACCCCACAGTGGGAGCCAATCTGAAAGCTGCCACATGTCCTTCCGCCCTTCCGCCCTCCAGACACATACAAACATCCAGCTTTATTAAGGTATACAGATTTATTTCCAACATTTCTACCCCACTCTTCTCAACCCCCGAAGGGGGACTCAGAGCGGCCTAACAAAGGCAACAATTCGATGCCGAAACACAGTATAAGTACAATATAAAACCAAAAACATTGAGCATTAAAAGACATTAAAATACAATTAACATTAATACAGCATATGCATTCACTTAAGTTAAAAACAGAAGCATGAAATGGGAATCCCCACTCCCCACATGAAAATCTGCTCGACACGAAAGCCTGCCTACAGCCTGCTTTCCTGTGCATCTGAATTTGCCTTCTTGCCTTGGAAAGAGAGTGCGTGTGTGACAGGTGTGCAGGCAGGCCTGGAGCTTGGCTGCAGGTGCGTTCCGGGCCTGCCTTCATGCCCCGCCATACATGCACTCTCGGAGAGTGTGGCGAGGTGTATGTGGTGGAGTGTGCAGGAAGACCTGGATCACACCTGCAGCTGAACTCCTCTTACTCTAGAGTAAGAGGCGCTTGGCTGCAGGAACTGGCAGTCACATGCGCTTTCCAGGTTTGCCTGCATGCCCCATCATACACACAGTCTTTTTACAAGGAGATTGCGTGTGTGGTGGGGTGTTATTACCGAACCACGTTTAGGGGGCCTTCCCTTAAGGGGAGAGAGCCCAGGCCACCCCTAAAAGCGAGGATCGAGGCCCAAAATCTGGATGATCTTCCCAGAACTACAAATCCCAAAGAAACCCAGATCAATGCTCACCCAGACGGAAGAACGCCATTACCGAGAGAAGAATCTAATTCAGCTGAATAGGATGCAATGCCACAGCCAGGAATCCAAAGGCAAAAAGCATAGTCTTTAATGGAGAAGCAGTCCAATATATAGAAAAGCAGTCAAAAGCAGTCATTTACATTTGAATCGGGCGCCTTCCCCTTCCATGTGTAGCTTCAGCTGATTGGCCTGGCTGTCAAAGTCAGCTGAGCCAGGAGGAGACCGCGCGCTTTGGCCAATAAGAGAAGCGCCAGAATTCGAACGAGCCTATCCTAGCTAGCTAGCAAGGCGGGAAAAGACACAAAAGGAGAAACGGCTGGGTGGAGGAAGTAACTTATGGCTGAGATACCTTGCGGCTGGAGGGCCTTCGATGTGAAAGCCCACCTTCCTGTTTATTGTTTGTCCTGAGTGCCTTAATGGGAGTCTTTTGTCCTGGCTGAAACTCCTTTGTGTTGAGAGTTTCAGTCTAGCGGGAAGCATGATTTCTCAGTAAAAAATGGCCAAATCATAAGTTATTGTAGCTGGCAAGCGGGGTTCAGCCCACTCAGGTCCAGCTATGGGGTGGTAGAGTGACTTGGGTTTGCTAGAGCCCATGATCCCCTTGGGGGTCCAGCTCCGAGGCCAAGGGGGGACACGAGCGGGGGGGGGGAATTCAGGCTCATAGTGGCGGAATCTATGTTCCACAGAACACCTGACCTCTCTCCCATATTGGTGAAAAAGGCATCATATGGCCAGAAAATGTATTATTTGTTTACCAGAGGGCCCTGGCTGAGTTTGGAAGCATGGTTGCTTAGCTTAGAGTGGTCCTGAGAGATAGTTATTAGGGCTGACTGCGGGGGTCCGAAGCCCGCATGAATCAACCATGTTTTGGGGTTTGACTAGATGACCTTACATATTCCCTTCCCATTGGCCAAGCTCCGAAGATGAGAGGGATATATGCAGGGAAGCCTTGGGCATAAAGTGTGGGCCTTACCCCACGAAGAAACCCAATGTCTCTTCCCCAGGGTTATTATTTGTGCAAGGTAAAAATGGGTAGAAAAGTGGATCATTGTGCTGTTCATCCTTGGAACGCTCTGCTGAGGGCTTTTAGCTTAGAAGTTACATTGATACATTGGGGAACACATCAGGGGTACAGAGTACAAGACAATACAATACAGAGATCCCCAACAATCATCCCCAAATACATTCCCATGCAGCTGTTGCTCCCAGAGTAATGATCTTCAAAACAGGCACTTCCTGGGAGTTGTAGTCCTCCGTGGTCCTTGAGAACTGTAGAGCCTTTGGGGCTGGGGTGCCAAGCAGAGGCAAAGTCCTTTGTGGGTCCATGATGAAAGGGGGAAAGCAGGAAATGTCCAAAGGAAGGAACGTCCTTGTCGAAACAATAATCCTCCAAAGGGGCAGAATGACTTCTGGAGTGCAGTAGATTGGCAAAGAGTCACAAAGTCCATGTGGTCAGAAGGGAAAGGGCTGGGAATGTTCAACGGGGGAGTGTCCTTGGTGAACTGCTTCTCCCAAAGCCAAAAAAGACCCTGGGTTCCCTTAGAATCCCCCTGCAATCTGGGCAAAACCCCTCCGGAAAACATCGGACACGGCTTACCCAGAAAGGGGGTCTCTGTGGGTTCATGATCTATGAGATGTAGCAAGGCTCTGGCTGGAATCAGCTGGGGAGAACAGTCCAGGAATAATCCGGGTTATGTAGCATGAAGAAAGGGCAAAATGGGCCAGTGTACTTGGGGAAACTATAAAGTCTATGATCAGGGGGGAGAGTCTGAGAGTAGGGATCCTGGTGTTGCCCGCTGATATTGGGGCTGAGCTCGGAGCAGTGTGAAACAGCAGCAAGAAGAGTCCGTGACCAGTGTCCTTGGGGGAACTTCAAGTCCCAGCTGACACAGACCTGGGTGGGGAGTCTTGGGGCCCCCCTACTCGCATGAATCCCTTTTTCCACCTCTCCTGGAGGCGATCCACCGAGGCAAAGGCATCCTTCCTCCCCCCCATAGTCCATGGTTGTTCTCTTTGGTTCCCCCTGGCAGTTTCCAGCCAGGCAAAGGGACCTTCATTCGTTCAAGGAAGAAGTGGTCAAAAAGCAGAGAGAAAAGAGTTCTGGTACTTGGGCTCCGTGCCTCCCGGTCGGCAAGAGGCTTGGGGTCCCATCCCCCTTCAGGATCCCAATAGTCCAAAACCGTTGACCCGCTGCCGGTTTTGGACTCGTTATTGCGGCTAGAGGCGATGGGACTCAATGCGAGAAAAAAGGTGGGGGCCAATTTGTCCTCGGGTGAACTGAGCGCTCAGCGGAGAGCCAGGCCGCTGATTGCGAGCGGCCGCTTTTCCGGGCTTCCCTCAGGCCAGGGGGGGAGAACGGGAGAAGAAAGAAGCAGAGACAAGATAGGGGAAGAGGCAGAGTGCTTCGGGGACAACAGCGGGGCAAATCGGGGACACTTCCAAAGTGTGGATACTGAATCCACACTTCCTATGGCGATCGCACTTATCCGCGGATCGCTCCGCTCCTTGCCCCCACCCTCGGCAATGGCCCCCACTTTTCCAAGATGGCGTCTGGGGCGGGCGAGTCTGCAGAGGTGCGTCTCGCCCGCGCCCCCCTAGAGGCCAGAAGTGTCGGACCAGTCGGAGAAGGATGGAAGATAAGGTAGGGACAAAGGGGAAGGGTCTTGTTTATTGTTTTGTTTGTTTGTTAAGGGTTTGGGTTGTTTTGGGATTTTTCCTTTTTGGCGGTTGGGGAGGGACGGGCGTTTCGGCCCTAGTGGTGGGTGGTGGTACTGCAGCGGCCTTGCACAGGCCTGGGTGGAGAGTAGCCAGTCTGTTGTGGCTTGGTGGCATGGAAGAGAGTTTGTGATTTTTGTGCAGGGGTTGGCTTATGGGATTGTGTGGGTTATTGTGATGTATGGGATGGTGTGGGCGCTGGGGGAAATGTTCTATTCTATTGTTTATGCAATGTTAGATGAAGTATTTCTGATGTATGCATTGGTGCTCTGGGAACTGAATGGGAGGGAAAATGTATTTTGGCTTTGGTCTTGCTGTGGTCTGTTTTTGGGGTTTAATGTGAGGTTGCCATGTGTGGGTTTTGGTGGTGCTGGGGGGGGGGGATATCCTGGTTTTATTGCTATGCTGTGGGACTTGCTAAAATGTTCTTCATGTACTATTGGCTGTGCAAATGTTGTGTAGTTGGGGTGAGGGGAAGCAATGGTGGCTGGGTGTACTGGGAGGGACGAAGTTGGTGTGGTGAACTATGGAACTGAGTGGGGCAGAAGGAAAAAAAAGGGTCTGGTACTGGTGCAACTTAGGCCTTGGGCCAAAAGGAATACTGGGGACTCTCTGCTGGATTTGGGCTTCCTGGTTCGGCCATAGTGTGAAGGCAAGCCCGGAAAGTGTGTGCACCTGCCAGTGCTTACAGCCTGGCACCTCTTACTCTATATTAAGAACAACAGGTGCCAGGTAAGAAGAATGCATGCCAGGAAGGGGAGCCAATGGTATTATTTTCGGGCTCTAAAACGAAAGAACCAAAAATTTCGAGAGGCTTACGAAAAATGGACTGGGGTCCCCAACAAAAGCAGGGACACAAAACGGGACAAGGTTTTCCTTAAATGCACATGTCTACTGTTGAACTGAACAGCTCTCAGAGTAAATAAGTTATTCCAAATGTTTAGATGTAATCTCTTTTCTTGTAATTTGAATCTGTTGGTATCTGGAGCAGGAAAATATGTTTGCTCCATCTTTTCCATGACATTCCTTCAAATATTTCAAGATAGCTCTCATGGTTGAAGGGTTTTCCATCTTCGCCAGGCGAGGAAGCTGGCCCCCTATTTGTCCCGGCGTGACTTAGCCACAGTGATCCAAGCCACGGTCATCTCGAGGCTGGACTACTGTAACGCTCTTTACATTGGCCTTCCTCTGTCGGTAATCCGGAGACTCAAGCTGGTGCAGAACGCTGCAGCGCGACTCCTGGCAGGGGTCCCGATTGGCCACCACATCACGCCAATCCTGCGCGAACTGCACTGGCTCCCAATTGAATGCCGGATTGCCTTCAAAGTGTTAGTCCTGACTTTTAAGGCCTTACATGGTCTGGGGCCAGTGTACCTGCGGGACCGCCTTGTCCCATATCATCGCACCAGATCACTGCGCTCCGAAGAGCTAAACCTCCTGGTCATCCCAAATGTGAGGACCTACCATCTGTCCGCAACCCACCGCCGGGCTTTCTCTGTTGCAGCCCCTACCATGTGGAACGCACTGCCCGCCAGCATCTGTGCCACCCAGGGCCTCCTCCCGTTCAGGGGAGCAGTTAAGACATTGCTGTTCCAACAAGCCTTCGGAGTTAGCTAAACTGTAGCTCGCACCGCCTAGCTGTCAGCCCACTGCGACTCCATTTGTTGCTTCAACTGTTCTAATTGTAATTCCATCTTTATGGTATTACTGTGGCTTATGAGTTATCTGACAATTGTATTTTACGAACTGTTGTAAGTCGCCCCGAGCCGTTGGGGGGGGGGGGGGCGACAGACAAATGCGAAATAATAAATAAATAATAAATAAATGGTTCAATGATGCAGCCTGCACTTTGAAGGGATGGAAGCTTTTTAAAATCACAATGAGCTTTGTCACGTCTGGACTGCCACCTGAAACATTTGGTAATTAGCTCATCATACAAGAATATCTATGTTACCAACCAACTCCTGCTTTTTCATGATCACAGGTGATGAGCAATATCATCTTTGTATTTTCATTTCATTACTTCGGCCACACATTTAAAATTACTTTTTTATTTAAACAAGATACAGATGTTGAAATGATTGTCATCAATATTCAATATTCATCATCTTATGCTATATTGAGTCCTGGCATGCAATGGTTACAATTCCAGAGCTCTGATCTACTCAGTATACAGAGTAACAAAGTCATGAAAATAAAAAAAAATATGTCAAATGTGCACTAATAGGATGGCTTATTGGTGTTGATCCTCCATTTAAAGCCAATTAAAGATAGACATGCAAAATAGAAACATTTGAAATAAATTATATATATATAAGTGTGTGTGTGTTTGTGTGTGTGTGTGTGTGTGTGTGTATATATATATATATATATATATATATACACACACACACACACCGTGTTTCCCCGATAGTAAGACACCACCGATTGTAAGACGTATCGGGGGTGTCAGAGGGGTCGGCTAATATAAGCCGTACCCCGAAAGTAAGCCGTACCCCCGGCCGCCGCGTCACTCGGTCCTGCCTCCTCCTCCTCCCTCCTCCGCCGCCGCCACCACTGCCGCCGCCGCTGCCGCTGCCGCCGCCGCTGCCGCCGCCCAGACACTTGACTTGAGGTGAAGAAGAAGGGGAGCGCGTGCCTTGGAAGCAGCCAACCCTCCCTCGTGCGGCGTTATTGGCACTCACGCGTCCTGCGAGGGGAGGGGGGAGGGAAGAACATGGCGGCGGGGCTCCTGCAGGCGTCGCTCGCTCTCCGCCTTTCCCTGCGAGGCCCTCCCTCGCCCAAAGGGGCCGGCTTTGGCGGGATGCCTCTGCTCCCCTCCTGGCCGGAAGCCCCTCCTCCCTGGGTCCGGGGGCGGAGCGGGCCCGGCTTGGGTTGGAGAGCGAGAGAAGGAGGCGGAGGCTTCTCTCCTTGGAGCGGCATGGAGAGCGTGTGAGGGAAGGAACGAAGGCAGGCAGGCAGGAGCCGAGGCTGCGGGGATGGCCATGGTGAGGGCTGGCCGCGGCACGCCTCCCAAAGGACAGCCGCTCCGCCCCCGGACCCAGGGAGGAGGGGCTTCCGGCCAGGAGGGGAGCAGAGGCATCCCGCCAAAGCCGGCCCCTTTGGGCGAGGGAGGGCCTCGCAGGGAAAGGCGGAGAGCGAGCGACGCCTGCAGGAGCCCCGCCGCCATGTTCTTCCCACCCCCCCTCCCCACGCAGGGCGCGCGAGTGCGAGACCGCCGCACGAGGGAGGGTTGGCTGCTTCCAAGGCGCGCGCTCCCCTTCTTCTTCACCTCAAGTCAAGTGTTTGGGCGACGGCAGCGGCGGCGGTGGAGGAGGAGGCGGAACCGAGTGACGCGGCGGCCGGGGGTACGACTTACCGTCGCCCAATGTAAGTCGTACCCCGAAAGTAAGACGTAGTGGGGCTTTTGGGGGTAAAAAGAAAGTAAGACACTGTCATACTTTCGGGGAAACATGGTATATATATATCCATAACTACAGAGATATAAACATATAATATACTAGCTGTACCCGGCACACGTTGCTGTGCCCTATTTAGGAGATGCGAGAAAGTCTGAGTATGTAAGGGTTGGAATTGATATTACTTATGGTCTTGGTGGGGTCATGGCTGTGTCGTTGTGGGTTGTTCTGGTGGCTGGGATGTTGAAGTCCTGGGGAGTTGTTGGTATATGGTGTTGCTGGCATTCTGCAGGGCTTGTGGATATACAATGTTTTTTGTCTTTCCGTCTGCTGTGTTGATGTAGAGGTTGATGCTTGTGTGGGTGGGGTATTTTGGGTGTTTGTGTGTATTTGTAGAGTATCAGTACAGTGTTGTGTTGTGTTGTGGTTGGAATATAAGTGGAGTTGGTTTTTGTTTGTGGTGGTGGTAGGTGTTGTGTGTGCAGGGTCCCGTAAGGTTGGGGGGTTGGGTTGTGATAGGAAGTTGTGTTGTGTTGTGTGGGTAGGAATTGCTGGAGTATTGTGCCTGGGACGTGTGTGTATTTGGAGGTGTGTGTGGTGGTGAGTAGTGAGTGCAGTCCTGGGTTTTGTGTTGGGGAAGTTGTCAGGTATTTGTGGGGTGTATTTTGTGTGTGTTGTGGTGACATAGTTGTCTCAGTCTGGCTGTGTGCTGGTTGTGATGTGGGTAGGGGTGTGGCTTTTGCCAGTGGTGTTTGTTGTGAATTTTGGTTGGGGTGGGTTTTTGTGTTGCAGGATTGGTTTTTTTTGTGGGTTTTGCAAGTTTGTGTTATTCCAGTGGTATGTGTTGGTCAGTGGTGCCTGTGTCCCTGGTGCTCTATTTGTGTTAGTGTTATGTCCTCCTGGTAGTTGTTATGTTCTCCTGTGTTAGTTGGTTGTACTGTGTAGGTTTCTGTGTAGCAGTGGTATGTATGCGTTGTGTGTGTTGTGTGTTGTGGGTCTGTAGAGGTAGGCATCGCGAGTTGTGTGGCTGTCATGTTGTGGGTGTGGTGTTTGTAAAGTGGGTGTCTTTTGTTGTGGGTATCTTTTGTCCTGTGAGTGGTATGTATGTGCTCTGTGCAAATAGTTGTGTATCTTCTGCATATTGGCGTTGTGTGGTACTTTTTGCTGGCTTGGTCTTTTGGATTGTGTTTCTCAAGTGTGGGAACCTGCTCCCTCCTAGAGCTTGGCCTTGGCAGTTTAACCCACAAACACCAACTGACTAAACTCAAATCACTCAGCATTCCAATCTAGCCTTGGCTGGCTCCGCCCACCGTTACTATGCATTTTGTGTGGGCCGATGTTGGCCAATGGGATTCACTGGCGGCCGCAGAGGATGCTGGGAAATGTAGGGTGTTGTAGCGTTGGTTGGGGGGCCTTCTAGGTTTTGGGGGGGAAAGGTTTCTTTGCTAAAAACCTTCCTTGCCGGAGGCCTATTTTTGTTGGCAAGTTTGGTGTCTCTGCCTTGTAAGGTTTCTCTGCCTAGGACGGTCGTTCGATGACGGGTCTTCCTTTATATATATACTAGCTGTACCCGGCACGCGTTGCTGTGCCCTATTTAGGAGATGCGAGATAGTCTGAGTATGTAAGGGTTGGAAATGATGTTACTTACAGTCTTGGTGGGGTCATGGCTGTGTCGTTGTGGGTTGTTCTGGTGGGTGGGATGTTGAAGTCCTGTGGAGTTGTCGGTGTGTGGTGTTGCTGTCAGGTATTTGTGGGGTTTATTTTGTGTGTGTTGTGGTGACATAGTTGTCTCAGTCTGGCTGTGTGCTGGTTGTGATGTGGAGGGGGTGTGGCTTTTGCCAGTGGTGTTTGTTGTTGTCACAATGCAGGGTCTCGGCCCAGCCCCTTAATCACACACACAGAGACGCTAATCAGCCAGGGGCGGTCTAAGGTAATTTTAAATGGTAGGCGAACATTATTTTGGTGCCCCCCCAAAAAACATTATTTTGCTGCCCCCCATGTAAAACAAATATACAATTATAATATCACAATACCAGTATTATATTGTATCATTGTATATACAATATATTATACCATACTCATACTATATTATATCATAATCATATTATACTACATTACAATATAATTATATTATAATATATTGACATTATAATATAATGTAACATTCTATTATATTATTATTATAAAATAATAAAATTATTTATTTAAATAAAATTGTCCTCTACTAAATATTTTCATGACTCCTATAAAACTCAAATAACCCAAAATAAAGTAAAATAAAATATTATATATTACTATTTTGTACAATACCACTATACTGCAATATTGTTTGTAATATTACATGTAATATAAAATATATCATTATTCTATTGTTATATTGTATTTGTATTATATTGTATGACAATATTAAGCAGAACTGTATAATAATCAAGAAGAAATGTAATGTAAATGCATCAAAATCAGAATATATTACCTATCACCCATCTCATAATTCATAGGAGTCTCCCATAAGTCCAAAATTAGGATCCCAATGTAAATGTAAATAGAAAAACAGCCAAAAGGTCGAATACAGGCAGTGCGGCCTGGGCAAACTTGGGCCCTCCCTCACTCCCTCTAGGTGTTTTGGCCTCCAACTCCCACAACTCCTCATAGCATCAGGCCCTCAGATCTAGACAGAAATAGAGGCAAGAAAGGGAAGGAGGAGGGAGAGAAGAGGTCACAGAGGAGGAGGAGGAAAGCCCTTCATTCATTCCTTCACTTACACTTCCTTCACTGATTCTTTTCTCCTTCCCTGCAAGCAGCGGAGACAAAG
>JARBWK010002024.1:0-16467 GCA_030556195.1 Anolis apletophallus
TTATTCTTTGTTACAGTACTAGAAATTCTTTCAATTCAGCTCTATCATTATGAGCACAGAATGTGGTCATACTATGGAGTTGGAGAATTATTTTAAAAGAAGACAAATTCACTGGGTTGCTGTAAGTTGTTTGGGCTGCTTGGCCATGTTCAAGCATTCTCTCTGACGTTTTGTGCATCTATGGCAGGCATCCTCAGAGGTTTGGAGGTCTGGAAACTAGGAAAATTGGGTTTATATATCTGTGAAAGTCCAGGCATGGGAGAAAGAACTTTTGTCTGTTGAGGCCATTATGGATGTTTCAATTGGCCACCTTGATTAGCATTTAATGGCCTAGCAGTTTTCAATGTGTGGCTTCTTGCACCTGGAAGTCAGCTGTTGAGAAGGTGATTGGATTGTCCCAGATTGTTTCTTGTCTGGAGCTCACCTGTCTTTATGAATCATATTGTTATGATTTTAGAGGTTTTTAAATACTGGTAGCAGATTTTGTTCATTTTCAGGGTTTCACTCCTTTTGTTGAAATTGTCCACATGCTTGTGGTTCAATGGCTTCTGTGTGATCTGGCATAGTAGTTGTTAGAGTAGTCCAGCATTTCTGTGTTCTCAAATAATATGCTATGTCAGGTTGGTTCATCCAGGTGCCTGCTATGGCTGACTTCTCTGGTTGAAATAGTCTGCAGTGCCTTTCATGTTCACTTGATTTGTGTTGAGCAATGCTGCATTGTTAATTCCTATGTAGATTGTCCACAGCTGCATGGTATATAGCAGAAGTAGAGAATCCCTCTTGTCCTTTGCTGAACACTTAGCATTTATTGGATTTTCTTACTGGGTCTGTATAAATAGTTTATGTTGTGTTTCCCTATCGTCGGTGGTTCTCTTGATGTATGGCAAGAACACTTTCCTCTGGGGTGGATCTTTGTATTCTCTTGCAGCTCTTCTGATGTCTGTGCTGGAGTATCCATTGGCCTGTAAGCCCAGTTTAAGTGGTTAGTTTGTCTTGGAGGAGGTGGGGTTCGCAGATTCTTTCACATAGTTAGGGCTTTAATAATGCTTCTTGACTTGGGTGATGGTTGGAGTTTTTATGTAGGTATCTATCTGTGTGTGGTTTTCTGTAAACTGTGTGTGATGAGGTGGTTATTTATATGTTAATCACATGTTTTGTTTATGTATTTAGAAAGGGACATTCTTTATAGCTGCAGAGAAAGTGAGCCGTAGAATGTTTCCCAGCAGCAAGCTTTAGGCAGAGGCTGTTGCCACTGACAACAGAGCCACTCTGGCTTTAGAATGTTCAGTTTGAATCTGACAGTTGGAGAATGTCAGTTGTGCAGCTGTGACCAGAGTTGGTTAGGAATTGACAGTTGCTGAAGCTGCAAGCTGTCTGTAAAACTACAGGTGCAGTTCAATTCTGTGTGTGGAGTTGAGAAACCCAGGTGTGTGGGACAGGTTTAGTCCCAGGGTTGAGAGTAACCCAATTATTAAGTAGTTACTGAGTGACATAACTGTGTAAGGAAATTTAAAACCCCAGTGTTATATTGTTGAAACAGCGAAGTTTGTACCTCTTTGGAGATCCTTTTGAAACCACCTAGCTTTGAGCCATTTGTGTAAAATAAACTGTTGAACACTTTCAGCACTACATCTGTGAAATCATTTATTCACAAAGACTCATGATGGTCAAGCCTTACGATAAATGGTGGCAGCAAATTAAAGCTAATTAATAATAAAAAGAGAAGGGAAAGAACTGTAATGCTTGTTGATGGTCAATCGTCCACAGTGAGTCCAGGTAGTGAAATTGCCAAGCAATACGTAAATCGGTATGCTTCGTTCAGTTACGTATTGCTATTTACTATGCTTCTATACCGCCCCTCTCAGCCCGAGGCGACTTGAGGCGGTGAACAAACGACGCCAAGTGCCCACAGACAAAATACATTATAAATATGATAAAAACAGCCATTAAAATCTATACAAATTAACAGTTAAAACTATAAAAATACAAATCTCAGCACCTCATTCTTAAAATCGGTTTCCGTTGCATCGTCATAATATTCCGTTGGTCTCAATTAATTAAAGTTAATCTGTGAATACCTGCTCGAACCGCCAAGTCTTGACTTTCTTACGAAATGTCAGTAGGGGAGGGGCTGATCTGATGTCACTAGGAAGGACGTTCCAAAGCCGAGGAGCCACCACTGAGAAGGCCCTGTCTCTCGTCCACGCCATCGCACCTGCAAAGCAGGCGGGACCAAAAAGCAGGAGCCTCTCGGATGATCTTAAACATCTCGATGGGGTCATAAGGGAGAGATGCATTCGGACAGGTAAGTTGGACCAGAACCATTTAGGGCTAAAGGCCAAAACCAGCACTTTGAATCGTGCCCAGTAGCAAACTGGCAGCCAGTGGAGCTGAGCGCTACAGAGGATTATGCGCTCCTACTCGACGAGCACCCGTGGTAATGTCACGACAGACTTTTTGCCCAGAAAATCAGGGAGGCAGAGAGGGCTTCTGCAAGAAACACATGGTAGAAGAAGAGAGAGATGCCCTGGCAGATGATGGGAAAGGCAGTCAGAAACAACATGGATGGAAGTCCACAGCAAAAAACTGCATCAAGTGCAAAAGACAAAGACTGAATAACATAAAGATACAATGTAGAGCAGAAGAGAAAACTGGCCAAAGAAGTCTCCATGGACAGTTCCTGGCAAACTTTGAGAGCAAAACTGACAAAGAAAAAACATGGATGTGGCTCACAAATGGAACTTTGAAGAAGGAGACAAGGAGGGCCTGATTCTGGCCCAAGAACAAGCCATTAGAACCAGTGCCATCAAGGCCAGAATGGACAATCGATGAGAGATTCCAAGTGTAGACTCTGCACGGAAGCAGATGAAACAATAGATCACATCCTCAGCTGCTGCAAGAAGACTGTGCAGATGGACTACAAGCAGAGGCATAACACCGTTGCTCAGGTGATCCATTGGAACCTGTGCCACAAATACCATCTGCTTGTGACAAAGAACTGGTGGGATCACAAGCCTGAAAAAGTCACGGAAAATGAACACGTCCAACTCTGGGACTTCCGAGATTCAGACAGAGAGAGTTTTGGATCACAATACTTCTGACCTCATGATCGTGGAAACAACAAAGTATGGATTGTTTACATTGCAATCCCAGGCGACAGCAGGGTTGACGAAGCAAGTGGAAAAACTGACATGAGACAGTTAAAGATTGAACTGCAAAGACTCTGGCTCAAAGCCAGTCAAGGGGGTCCCAGTGGTGATCGGCACACTGGTGCAGTGCCTCAAGACCTTGGCCTGCACTTAAATACAATTGGCTCTGACAAAATTACCACTTGTCAGCAGCAAAAGGCCACTGTACTCGGATCTGCACACATTATTCACCGATATATCACGCAGTACTAGTCACTTGGGAAGTGTCCGACATGAGATCCAATACAAAAGACAGCATAGATATATTGTTTGAAGTGTATTAATCTTGTTGTGCATCTAATAATAATAATAATAATGGGGGGGGAGAGTCTAGTGTATTGAAGTATAAAAACCCTAAGAAACCTACCTTGATAAAGGCACAAAATTACAAACACCCCCCATCCCCCATCTCCACCCGTTGTCTACTTGGTGTCTCCCTCTCCATGCATTGGGAAGGCCCGCCTCCCTTTCCCCAAGTAGAGACCTCCTCTGGCCTCCTGGGGATTCTGTGTGGGAAGTTTGGCCCAGTTCTATTATTAGTCGGGTTCGGAATGCTCTTTGATTGTAGGGAACTATAAATCCCAGAAACTACAACTCCCAAATGTCAAGGTCTATTTCCCCTGAACTCCATCTGCGTTCATATTTGGGCATATTGAGTATTCATGCCAAGTTCAGTCCTGATCCAACATTGTTTGAGTCCACAGTGCTCTCTGGGTATAGGTGAACTACAACTCCAAAACTCAAGGTCAATGCCCACCAAACTCTTGTAGCATTTTCTCTTAGTTATGGGAGTTCTGTGTGGGACGTTTGTGTCTTTCTGCCATTCCTGCCAGGATATCTATGTTGAGTTCATCGAAACAGGCCCAGGTTTCACACTGAGTATATAAATACATTTTAAAAACATATTAACTATATGTATTACTGTGTTAGAGTGTCATTTTGTGTCATTTTGGTTGGTGGTGTGCCCCAGGATTTTGCAAATGTAAAAAGTGTGCCGTGTCTCAATAAAGGTTGGGAAACACTGGTCTACACTGCAGAAATAATGCAGTTTGGCGCCTCTTTGACCGCTATGGCTCAATGCTCTAGCATCCTAGGAGTTGAAGTTCTATAGGGACTTGAGCTTCTCTGCCAAATAGAGGTCTCACCAAACTATAATTCCCAGTTATGTCAAACTATAAATCCCAACTCTATAGCACTGAGCCATGGCAGTTAAAAGTGAGGCCAAACTGCTTTCATTCTGCAGTGTAGATGCAGACATAATGCAGCATACACCACAGTGGATTTTAACTGCAATAATCTGTCCAAAATGTCCTGCATTGCACAATCCTTACCTTCTGAATTTATCGTTATATCATGTTCTATGTGATGATAAACAGCAATTTCCTGCAAGAATTAGACAGAAAAACAACATAGGAGTTTGCAATGACCAAACTTTGGAAAAGTGACATTTTGGATGGGCAAGAGCTCCTGGAATCGGTCATTATTTTTTTCCTATTGATTCCAAATACCTTGATTTATCTATTCAGCTTTTAGCAATATAACTTTACATGCCTTTCTGACCCTATTATTGGCACTGGAGGATGAATGCATTTTGACTGCAATGGCTTCCTGGTAGGGAATGATGGGATCTGTAGTTTGGATGCACCTCTGAGCATGTACAGAGTGCCTTTGAGAATGTGTAAAAGTGAGACAAGTGAAGGCTAAAGGCAAAAGGGGAAGCTCTAAGGACAGGTACCTCAAGCTCACCTGTATCAGGCTCATAATTTGTTCGCAATCCTCTATTGTGGCTTCGCGGATGTCGCAACCCATGTTCCTTCGATGGCAAATGCGTCCAAAGACTTACCTGGGCAATGAGGCAGGTGGATTTTATAGGTAAATCCGCCCACCTTTCCTACTGGCCTATGCAATTCTCATGTTTCTGGATGAGGTCCAGCAAGTAGCTCTCCTGCACCTGCAGCTACGTGTGGCAAGATGTGCAGACACAGTGTTCTGGCAAAGAACACTGTGTTCTGCATCCAGAGATTGACTTTATCATACTTTCAAAAATCTGAATGCAAACCTTGATGTTTTATTATACATTTTGGAAAATGCAGCCAAGCAGTCCTTGGGAAAGTTTGTTACTTTCAGTAAGCGCTAGGCTTACTGAACCTACTTCTTTCATTTCATATGCAAATAAGCTTGAGCAACAGGTTGTGCTTAACCATACCCTGCTGCTTGCCAGGAGTTATCTTTACTACTTCTCCCTCCGGCACCAAGAAGTACCAAAATACGAGGGTTATCTGAAAAGTATGGTTACAAGGCACGTAGCCCTTGCGGAGAATTTTCTCAGGGGAAGTTGGTATCACTGGAGGAAAACAAAATGGGGTGGTTGCAGCACACAGTTAGCACAAAAGGGAGGGATACGTAAACATAGGTCGCAGCCTGTGTATTATAGAAATCAAATATGAAGGGCCACAATGGGCCGCGGAGCAAGAATCATAAATTCACAATAAGGCGGAATAAATCCGAATCACAGGTCACAGCATAGAAGATAAAGTGAAGATTCCAAAGTAAGGATTCCAATCACATAATATAAACATAAACACACAAAATGAACTCCATGTCCAATATTTAAAGTTCCAGATGGAGAGTCTGTAGAAGTTGGAAGTCCTAAATTATAAATTTTGTAATCCACAATGGAACGCTCAAATCGAGTGTATTTGTAATCCCAACACCGGGCTCTGTGAAATGCGTAGGCCGACGAGGAGACAATTGAACGCTGGATCCAACTCTCGTTTCAACCCTTAAAGGGTCTTTATCAAGGCCGTTGTAGTAATAAATCCATCAAAGGGAAGTTCAAAGACATGGCTGGAATAACCACACAAAGGGAGGGAATCACTCTGTGGTCAAATCCGGTCTTAAAGGAAATTTATTTATTTATTTATTTATTTATTTATTTATTTATTTATTTGGATTTTTGCACCGCCGACTCCCGAGGGCTCGCGGCGGCTCACAGGGCCAATGGCACAGCGCCAGAGGTTCAGCATAAAAACACAGGGATCATACATCAATTAAAACATGCAATACAATTAAAACAGTTAAACGGTTAAAACAATTAAAGCAATAAACAATGAACAGTGGCCGAAAAATCGGTCCATTGCAGATCTGAGGGCCTACTCCCAAAGGCCTGCCTAAACAAGTAGGTTTTGCAGGCCCGTCTGAGGGAGTAGGTCCCCTCAGGCTCTGGCCTCAACCGGGAGGGCATTCCATAGCGTAGGAGCTATCACAGAGAACGCCCTCCGGCGGTGGATGTTAAACGAGCCAGCTAGCAGATGGTACAACCAGTAAATTGGCCTCTTCAGACCGCAGTGATCTCGATGGGCAGTATGAGGCGAGACGGTCCCTCAGATACGCTGGCCCCAGGCCGTGAATAGCCTTGAAGGTAAGAACCAGCACTTTGAAGGCGACCCGGTGCTCAATAGGCAGCCAGTGCAGATCCCGCAAGACTGGAGTTATTCGGCATCCTGCTGGAGCCCCAGACAGGAGCCGGGCGGCGGTGTTCTGCACCAGCTTGAGCTTCCGGATCGACGACATAGGCAGGCCAACGTAGAGCGCGTTACAGTAATCTAGCCTCGAGATGACCGTGGCTTGGATCACCGTGGCTAGGTCGTTCCGGGATAGATAAGGAGCCAGCCTCCTCGCCTGGCGGAGATGGAAAAATGCCGCCTTGCTGACCATGGAGACCTGGGCTTCCATGGTCAGCTGGGAGTCCAGGTGGACGCCTAGGCTTTTCACTGACGGCGCTGGATGCAGCGCCATACCGTCCAGGGTCGGAAGCCGGGTGCCTACCCCACCCGGGCGGCCCAGCCACAAGATCTCCGTCTTCGCCGGATTCACCCTCAACCTACTGGCTCGCAGCCATCCAGTGGCGGCTTCAAGGCAATGTTGGAAATTATCGGGACGGACTCCGGCCTGCCCCCATCCTCAGAATGAGCTGAGTGTCATCAGCATATTGGTGACAGGTCAGCCCATAACTCCGCACCAGCTGTGCAAGCGGCTGCATGTAGATGTTAAATAACAGAGGGGAAAGGATGGCCTCCTGGGAACCCACAAATCAGTGGGAACCCTCAGAGACCACCCCGCCCCTCCTCACACGCTGAGACCACTGGTGGAGGAAGGAGGCCAGCCATTTAAGGGCTGTCCCCCTCACTCCAGCCATGGCCAGGCGGTGGATCAAAAGATTGTGGTCGACCGTGTCAAACGCTGCCGTGAGGTCCAATAACACGAGCAGCGCAGACCCGCCTTGGTCAAGCTGGCAGCGGAGTTGGTCTGTGATGGAGACCAGAACCGTCTCCGTCCCATGCCCCGAACGGAAGCCGGACTGGAAGGGGTCAAGCCATGTTGTATCATCTAAGAAGGACTGCAGCTGCTCCATTACTGCCCTCTCAACTACCTTGCCCAGGTACGAAAGATTCGACACTGGGCGGTAGTTGGAGGAACCGCGAGGTCCAATGATGGTTTCTTCAGTAATGGAGCTACCACCGCCTCTTTCAAGCACTCTGGAAAAACCCCTTGCTCAAGGGAGCTGTTAATGATTTTCAACAGAGGCCCACGTAGCCCCTCCAGGCAAGATCGAACAAGCCAGGAGGGGCACGGGTCGAGGGAGCAGGTGGTAGGGGCGGGCTGCAGTCACTATCTTATCAACAGCATCTCGTCCAGTGGCCGAAACCGGTCGAGGGTGGGCGGCGGAGGCCACGGAGTCTCTAGCTCTCTAACTGTCTCAACTGTGGCTGGGAGGTCCAGGCGGAGGCTCAGTATCTTGTCTGCAAAGAAGCTCTGGAAAGCCCCGGCAGTAAGGGCCTGATCGCTATTTTTGGGACGGTAGGGACCGTCGTCAGAGATCGAATCACCTTAAACAGTTGAGCCGGGCGTGAGCCTGCAGACGCTATCAAGGCAGAGAAATAATCGTTTTTGGCTGCCTTGACAGCATGCTCATAAGTCTCTCTAAAAGCTTATAAGCTGATATTGAGGCTCCGTCACGGAGCTTCCGCCACTCGCGCTCTAGCCGTCTCCTTTCCCGCTTCATAGCCCTAAGGTCCCTTGTATACCACGGGGACCGATGATTGCGGGTCGGAGAGGGGCGCCTAGAGCGATCGATCTCGTCGAGAGCTCTAGCCAGTGAGGTGTTCCAATCCTGAGCTAGCTCCTCAACTGAGTCGCTGGTAGACTCCAGATCCCTCAGAGCATTCAGGAACCTATCAGGAAAGGAAAATATTGATAAAAGGATGTATAGGTGGTACATTACTCCCACTCAAATAGCGAAAATGAACAAGAATAATTATGACTATTGTTGGATATGTAGACAGGAGAAAGGGACCTTTTTCCATCAAATGTGGTCCTGCAAGAAAGCGTGTATTTATTGGAATATGATACATAGAAACATCCAAGAGATGCTACAACTACAACTTGCTAAAAAAAACCCAAAAGAGTTTTACCTTTTGAATATAATAGGACAGCATAAGAACAAGGATATAGAAAGACTCTTGGCATTCCTCATTACATCGGCAAGAATCACATATGCAAGATACTGGAAGTCCACGGAGATTCCAGAAGAGGAAGAATGGCTAATTAAAACTCTTGAAATTGCTGAAATGGATAAACTTACCTGTCTCCTGCATGAAGAAACCTCGAAACGATTCGAGCAAACTTGGCTCCCATTTATCAAATTTATGAAAGATAAAAAAAAATATTCTCTGAAAGGATTTACGTTTTGGAATATTTATTTATTTATTTATATACTAGCGTAACCCGCCACGCGTTGCTGTGGCCAACCTTCCCCCCCCCCCTCTTTCTCTTTTTCTCTCTCTTTTTCTCTCTTCATATTTTTCTTTCTTTGTTTTATTTCCCTCTTTCCTTTCTCCCTTCTCTTCCTCTACCCATCCTTTACCCCTCTTTCTTTCCCTTCTCTGTTTCCCCTTTTTTGCTGCTTTATGTTTTTGGAGTGCAACTCCCAGTGGTCCTTCTGGTTTACCAACTTTCCTCCTTTCTTCTCTGTTCCTTCCCCTTTCTCCCTCTTTGTCCCTCCGTCTTTCCCTTTCTCCTTCCTTTGTGTCCATTCTTCTTCCAGGCATCTGTACTTATCTTTCTTTTCTTTCCTTTTTCTTTCCTTTCTTTCCTTTCCTCCTCCCTCCTTCCTTTTCTCTCTCCTTTCTGTCGGGGTGGGAGGGAGCGTTGAGGAGGAGGAGGGGCGGGGGCAAGGGGAAGCCGGGTGGGAGGGAGCGTTGGAGGAGGAGGGGCGGGGCGGCGCTGGTGGGGCCTTCTGGGAAGTGTAGTCCTGTGTCCGTTGGTGCTGCCTCCGCTGTCTCCCAGGCGTTTCTGGACCCGGGTCGTGAGGGAGGCACCATGGCCGCCTTCTCCGCCGCTTCCTCTGTGTCCTCCGCCGGCTCCCAGCTGGTTTTGGAGCCGGACCACAGCGCCGCCTCTTCGGCCTTCTCTGCCGCCTCCTCCTTGGTTCCGGACCCGGGCTGCGCCGCCGCCGCCTCGGCCTTGTCCGCCACCTTCTAGCTGGTTCCGGATCCGGGCCGTGCGGGCGGCGCCGTGGCTGCCTCGGTCCGTGCGGGCCGGGTGTAGGAGCCTCTGGGAAGCGGCGGAGGAGGGCGAGAGGCGGGTGGCGCAGGCCGGGTCCGGAACCGGCTAGGAAAGGCGGCGGAGGAGGGCGAGGGCGGCGGAGGATGCGGGCATGGCGTTGGCCGCACGGTTCGGGTCGGGGAGCTGCTGGGAGGCGGCGAAGGAGGTAGAGAAGGCGGAGGAGGTGGCCATGGGGCTGGGCACACGGGCTGGGTCCAGGAGCGGTGAGGAGGTGGCAGAAGAAGCGGGGACGAACTGCTTAGTGAGGGGTGAGGGTGAGGGGCTGGGGTGGTGGGGGGGGGGAGGGCATTGGCAGTAACCATGCGCTGCTAAGGCTGGTGTTGATGGGCGTTTTTTGGGGGGCTCTGTTTCGGGGGTTGTGAGGTATGTGGGCCAGGTTTTTTGTGGCCTGGACATACCTCGTGTTATGGTGAAATGTGTTGGGGGTGGTAGGTGCTTCTGGGGCTTATAGTTTTGATGTGTATAAGCCTGGTTGCACGACCACTCCCTTTATATATAGATTTGATTGATTTAGTAGACCGCTCTCTCCGAAGCCCAGAGCGGTTTACAAGCAATTAATACCAGATAAAACCAGGTAAAAACACATAAAACAGATAAAACAGCATTCCAAATCACTAAAACCCCAGCCACTAAAACGTGTTCTAGAGGCTCGGCCCAGCCACTGTGAACGCCCTCTGCTGCGTACTCGACAATCGGTAGGTCTTAATACCGGGCACCTCTAGTAGATTGAACCCCTCGGAACGCAGTGATCTTCTGGGCACATAAGGGGTAAGCCGCTCCTTCAGGTACACTGGTCCCAAACCATATAAGGCCTTGAAAGTTAGAACTAACACCTTGAAGACGACCCGGAATTCAATAGGAAGCCAGTGCAGTTCGCGCAGAAGTGGGGTCACATGGGCAGATCTTGCAGCTCCTGAGAGCAGGCGCGCTGCTGCGTTCTGCACCAGCTTAAGTTTCCGGATTGCCGACAGGGGTAGGCCAATGTACAGCGCATTACAGTAATCGAGCCTCGAGATGAACGTGGCTTGGATCACCGTGTCCAGGTCGCAGCGGGAGAGGTAAGGAGCCAGACGTTTTGCCCGTCGCAGATGGTAAAACGCTGTCTTGCAGGCGCAGGCAATCTGCGTCTCCATAGACAGCTGGGAGTCCAGCCGGACCCCTAAGCTCTTTACTGACGGTTGCGGGCGGAGTGCCAAATAGAATGCCTTCTGGACTAATCTATATGTGAATAAATATGATTCTATATGTTTTTGAGATGTGAAGTCAACATACTCTTTTAGATTCCTTTTGTATGATGTGCTGTCCCCTTCCCCTGTATGTTCCTCCTTTGTCTCTTCTTTTATAGCATGTATTTGTTCTTTTAATATGTTGTGTCATTCTATGTCTTTTCTCAATAAAGGATTTTTTAAAAAAAATTTAAAAAGGAAAGGGAAAGTTCAAGTAAACAAGCTGGGTCCAAAGGGCAGGCATCCCGAGATGAACTGGGAGGACTGGATAAAGTTCTTAGAGTTGGAAGAGACCCCAAGGGCTATCCAGTCCAACTCAGTTTCTACCAGGCAGGACGACACCATCAAAGCCCTTCCGACAGATGGCCATCCAGCCATAGATGTGGTAGAGATATAATTCAGAAAGATACATAGCATATCATAGAATCTTAGAGGTGGAAGATACGCAGGGGTCACCCAGTCCAACCCCCTTTTTGTCATGAAGGGAGATACCATCCAAGCCCTCCCAACAGATGGCCATCTAGTCATAGATATGATTTAGAGATACATGATTGAGAATGAGGGAGGATAGAAATATCATACAATCTTAAGAGTTGGAAGAGAGCCCAAGGGACATCCAGACCAACCCCGTTTCTACCAGGCAGGATGCACCATCAAAACCCTCCCAGCAGATGGCCATCCAGCCATAGATGTGGTAGAGATATAATTGAGACAGATGCATAGTATATCATAGAATCTTAGAGGTGGAAGATACCCAAGGGCCACCCAGTCCAACCCCATTCTTTTCATGCAGAGAGACAGCATCCAAGCCCTCTCGACAAACGGCCATCCAGCCATAGATATGGTTGAGAGATATATGATTGAGAGAGAGAGAGGTGATAATTATTTTCTTTGTCACAAAACACTAGGACTAGAGGGCACTCCCTGAAGCTCCAAGGTAGGAAAATTAGGACTAATAAAGGGAAATATTTCTTCACCCAGAGGGTCATTGGGTTATGGAACTCACTTCCAGAAGAGGTTGTGACAGCTGTCAGCCTGGACAACTTCAAGGCAGGATTAGACAGATTCATGGATACCAAGTGTATCGGTAGTTACTGAAAAGGACATTCAAGTGCCACCTCGGGTGGTTGAGGTAGGCAGGATTTCCCTGGGTACTGGTTGTGGGGGGTCGGGAGCAGGTCAGGGTTTTGCCCTCCCTTCTGCTCGAGATCCCCGTGTACAACTGGTGGGCCACTGTGTGATACAGAATGCTGGACAAGATGGGCTGAGGTCCGATTCAGCATGGCTCTTCTTATGTTCTTATGATAACTATATATCATAGAATCTTAGAGTTGGAAGAGACCCCAAGGGGCATCCAGTCCAACCCCCTGCCAGGCAGGAAGACCCCATCAAAGCCCTCTCAACAGATGGCCATCCAGCCGGTGCTTAAAAACCTCCCCTTCACTAACTCCCGGGAATCATATTCCATTGTTTTTTTGTTTTTTTAAATATGAACTTTATTTGATTTTGCATTAAAAAACATTGACATAGAACACATAGAACGTATAGACACGTCCTTGACAGACATATCTGAGACAATAACAACGCTACACCCCTAAATCCCCCCCACACACACACTAAAAAATATGGACACAACGCTGACCCCCGTATCCAGAGAGGTAGACCCCTCTCGCGTCTTCCCAGGGTTGATGCACCCTCCCATGTTATTAATCACCCAATGTGACTGTTTCTGAACCGTTTCCCGGAGTCATCAGAGAGATACGTTAGATTCTGGTGGCTTCAATTGGACCTTAAATCAAGGTCCATTCTTTTTCACAGTCTTTTAAGTAATCAGTAATCAAGGACCAGTCCGTCCTCTTAAATAGTGCTTTAATTCAGGCATACATACTGGATATTTTTTTAAGCATTTCAGAAGAAACTAATATAATGCACAAAAAGCCATGCTAGGATCAGTTTGTTCCTTGTGCAAAAACACCTCTGGATGAGTTTGGGTATGGCGCCACCTTGTGGCCAGATACATCATGGACTTTATCTATCTATACTGCAGGATTGATGCAGATTGGTGCTGCTTGAACTGCCATGGCTCAATGCTATGGAACCTTTGGTTCCCAGCCATCCAAAAGAGTTCTTGTGCCACAGCAAACTACAGATGCCAAGACTCCATGGCAGTTCAAAATTGGGGTCCAACTGTGTTAATTTTGCAGTGTAGACGCACCATGAGTTTATGATGGAAGGCAGGATGCTGGATGCGCTGCCTTTTTTGTACCCTGCCTCGAGGTGCAAGAAGCTGGTAATGTATGATGATTATTATGACTATTATGATTCTCTTCCTCTTCCTTCTCGTCTTTCTCTTTACCTTCTTCCACTCCATCTTCTTTCTTTTCCCTTCTTGTCTGCCTTCCTCTTGTAGTCGAGCCAGGAAGCCCCAAACCCAAAAAGAACCAACTGCAGAGAGTCCCCAGTATTTCTTTTGGCCCATGGCCTAAGTTACACCAGTACCAGACTCCTTTTCCCCCCTTCCCTTCTGCCTCACTCAGTTCCATACATCACACTGCACCAACTTCGTCCCTCCCAGTAAACCCGGCCACCATTACCTCCCATCTCCACATTTACAACACTTCATACAGCACATAGTATGGAAGACATTTTGGCCACACGTTACAAAACAATAAATAAACACTCTGCCATTTCTCCCACCCCCTGCCCTGGAAAAGATAGTTTCATCAAGGACCCTGAAGCGAACTCAAGATCCCTTCCTGGCTGGAAGCAGCCAGAGAGCCAAAAATACATCTATGGGCTTTTGAGGGGTTTTGAACCTGCAGCCCAAGCCTCTGCAGGCTGGGATATGTAGTTCGCCCAAGGACACGGATCATAGACTGTTCATCCCTGTATCTGTATGAATGTACAATACTGTCCCCTGTTCCCACTGACTCCTTGTAGCCCTTCCCTTCCCCCTCTTTCCCATGTAAAGAAAGATTGCCTGTATTTTGCTATTGTGTCAGCTGAGAGGAAGTAACCGGATTCCCATCCTAAACCTTTTATGGATCATCATTGTTCTCATTGCATGAGCTTTTCTGATGGAAATCTTGTTTTGGATTACCCAGGCTCTTGTCTTGGGCCCACATTCCATCAGCCTGAAGGAAGTATTAATCATCGGAGTTTAGTCCAATTAATTCATCCTCTGGGACCTGGACATGAAATATTTGCTCACACAGCGGGAGCCACAGCTGGCCTCGGAACCCAGATTGTGTCCCAAAATAGACCCTCGGTCACACAAAGGCTTGAGTGAGTTTCTGTCGTCAAGTCTCTTCCTCCTTTCCCATTCATCCTCAAGTCCACTAATCCTATCACTCCCAGGTGTCATTTAAGGTCGTTTACCTAGCTAGGACTCTTTTGTTTTACTCATATGCCAATATTGACAGCCATTTCCGTCTGAGCTTCCCTTCCTGGAAATCCATATATGGCCACAGACCCCTGATTGGCTGGGATGGCAAATGGGAGTAAGCGCCGATAGGCTCCCCAGAGCGGTCAACTTCCCGCCCATCAGCTGATCTCAGCGTTCCGACCAATCATCGACGGAGCCGGCCCAGAAGGGGGCAGGCAGGAATTTCAATTGTTTTGACAGTTCTGTAACCTTTAAAAACCAATGTTTTGAATGTATATGCATGCGTTCTTTGCGGGAATCAGGGTATTGCGGTTCGCATCCTCTCAGCTGAGCAGAATAAACAATTTCGTGGCATCTACCTTGCAGATTGGTGAGCATAATTGGATCTACGGGGAGGCGGGTAGGCTACGAGGACCTAGTCGCTCCTGGCTCGCCAGGTTAACCGAACCCTCGCGGCCTCTGTCCCGCAGTCGGTCTGCGGGACTTGTCCGGTTGTCAGACAGCCGGCCTGGGGGATTGGCAGCTGTTCGATAACACTCTCCTTCTCCTTCTTACTCCTCTTCCTCTCCGCCTTTCTCTTCTCTTCTCCTTCCTCCTCTCCTTTTCTTTCCTCTTCTCCTTCTTCTCCATCTTCTTCTTCGTCTTCATCCTTCCCTCAGCCATCTTCCCCTCTTTTCTCTTTTCTCTTCTTCTCTTTTCTCCTTTTTCTCTCCTTCTCCTTTGCACTCCTCTTCCTCTCCTTCTCTTTCCTTCTTCTCCTCTTTCTCTCCCCTTTCTTCTTCCTCCTCCTTCCTTCCCAGCCTTCTTCCGCTATCCTCTTCTTATCTCCCCCTTGTTCTTTTTCTTCTCTATCTCCTCCTCCTTCTTCTCCACCTTGCTCTTCCTTTCCTTCTCCCTCCTCTTCCTCTCCTATCTTTCCTCCTTCTCCCCTTCATGTCCCTTTTCTTCTTCCTTCCTTCTCAGCTTTCTTCCTCTCTCCTACTGATAGCGAACAGAATTTGGGGGTCTTGCCATGAAGGCAGACCGGCTAGACCCA
This sequence comes from Anolis apletophallus, assembly GCA_030556195.1. NCBI lineage: Eukaryota > Metazoa > Chordata > Lepidosauria > Squamata > Anolidae > Anolis > Anolis apletophallus. The sequence goes on from JARBWK010002024.1 coordinate 15,463, forward strand.
CCAAAGAGGGCCCATGTCGAAACCTGGTGAGAAAGGAAGCAACCAATCCCATTTTTCCCTAAATTTCCCAATTAAGAGATCTCACCAAACCTGAAGAGGGTGCCATTGAGGTTTTATTCAGTCGAGCTGGAGAGGATGACAGCCGCAATCATTCTCCCATGCTGCATGCTTGCAGTTACATTGGTAAACATTTATATAGAGTTATGGATTCAAATTACCCCGCCCTTCAAGCTTCCTGTGCTTCGCCCCGATTGGTTGGAACTTCGGCAATCAGGTGGGGCGAGAGATGCCAGCTGGTTCCCCTCAGCCAATCACAAAGCAGCTTCATCTGTCTTTTGGCCAATGAGGGGAATCCCTGCTTGGTCATCCCAGCCAATGGAGAGCAAGAGGCGGGAGTAGGTTCAGGACAATGAGGAGGAAATTGAGGATAAATGGATTTAAGATATGCTAATTTGGTTTCATTGATAAGAGGGAATTCTAATTTTGGCAGTATCGGCTTATCTTTGTGTAGTGATGAAAAATAATTGGTTCCTGGCCGTAGCATGCTCTTCTGACAGTTATTTCTTTGTTTAGTAAATGTGTGAGAGATTGTGGGATTTTCCATGTGAGGCTAAACCGGGTCTAACAGACAGGGCTCTTCCTGAGACATAGAGGAATCCCTGGTCAATTAATAGATGTAGATGGGTGACCTTTCCTGTCTCTTGAAATAATCATTGACACCTGGGAGAGGCTAATTAGCACTCTTCAGTCTTGCAAAGGCTTATGCTGGATCTTCCTAAATGTTTGGGGGCTTCCTAACAGTCAGTATAATTTATCTTTCTAAAAATACATTTCATGGGGGTTAGGGCATGCAAAGGGAGAACTTACACAGAAATCTAGGAAAATATAGGAAAATATCATGCTTGACTTTCATACAGCTTTGGTATTTCATATTCAGGGAGTAGAAAGAAAGTCCATATGATCTAGAAAAGGGAAGGAAAGTCCTTAGCAAGTCTGCATGCTGCA
>JARBWK010002025.1:0-16465 GCA_030556195.1 Anolis apletophallus
CCCTTCAGATCAGACGTGGCCGGAGAACTGAGGATCAGTTCCGGGGCCGTTCTTAATCCTTCGGCCGGGCCCCTCGGCGATCTAGGGCCCGGCGTCTCAGTCTCTACTTTCCGAACGGTGACGGTCTGGGACAGATGCCAGCTCCTCCGGCCCTGCTCTATGTCCCTCGTCTGTTATGGGAACGCCCCGCTCTTCCAGTTCAGTATCGCTATCTCCTTGAGAAGCAGCCTCCCCCGAACTTTCCCATCCGCTGGCCTCCATCTGCTGCTCGGCCAGGTCCTGGGAACCTCGGCCGTTTGGGAATTCATAACTATCTCCGCTATCTGCTTCGCTGCCTCCCATCTCCCACCTGGTCCGCTCCTTCCCGGGAGAAGGCTCCCACTCGAAATCCCAGGCTAAACTCTTTGCAGGTGAACTGGGCAAAGGCGCTGCTGACCAATCTTGCTCTGGGCCTTCCAACTCGTCCTCCGAGTCCCCTTCAGCCTGTGCGGGTCCCAATGGCATCGGGACCCCGGCGCCTCACCCCCCTCCCAGTGGCACGAACGGACCCATGGGTGCTACACAACCCTAGACAAAAACTTTAATTTACCAAAAAGAAACAAGCTAAGCAAATGCAAACTCCCAAACACCTTTTTCTCGATGGTAAAAGAAAATGCCCTTGTTGATATATGGAGAGTACAGAACGGGAAAGAAAAGGATTATACCTTTTTCTCAGGGAGAATGCGCTCATGGTCACGGATCGACTTAATCTTAGTCTCAAAAGGTTTAGTTAACAACATAACACAATCTAAAATCCACCCAAGGTTCATCTCTGATCACGGCCCAACAGAAGCTATAATAGAAAGGAGTAAAAGACATTATAAATGGAGACTCAAGAGTCTCTACTAAAAACAGATACGAGCATCAAAAGAACAAAGAACTATTAAAGGAATACTTCCAAATAAACGATCAGCCAGGAATGGACAATTTAACTGTATGGGAGGCAAGTAAGGCTGTTATGCGAGGGAATTTTATAGCCCAGGCAAGCTATATTTAAAAAAAAGAGTAAGGAGTTGGAAAATCTACAGGAAGAGCTAAATAGTTTAGAAAAGAAACTAAAAGATAAACCTAACAACAGAGACACAGAGGCCAAAATAAAGCTTGTTAAAAGTCAAATCAATTTGATTACGATGGAGGAAATAGAAAAAAAACCTCAAATACTTGAAGCAAAAGAATTTTGAGAATGCGAATAAAGCAGGCAGGTGGCTTTCATATCAATTAAAAAAGAAAAGACAGAAAAATATCATCATAAAAAGTACAAAAGATGGGAAATCATTTATAAAAGATGACCAGATAATATTTCAATTCGTGGAATACTACCAGAAGCTCTATAGTGACGACAATATAAATAAAGAATCCAAGAATATTTAAATAAACAAAAACTACCAAAAATATCAGACCCAGAAAGAGAAGAGTTAAATGCTGAAGTTACAGATGAAGAAATTATGTTAGCCATTAGTAATTTAAAAGCAGGAAAAGCACCTGGCCCGGACGGCCTTACTGATATCTATTATAAAATATTACGAGGCGAACTAATCCCCCTGTTAAAAAAAAAGTAATCAACTATGTTATTAACAAAGAAAAAATACCAGACTCATGGAAGGAAGCAGAAATTATAGTAATTCACAAGGAGGGCAAAGATCCAGAGAAGGTCAAAGCTATAGACCTATATCACTACTTAATCTTGACTACAAGATTTTTACTAATATTCTCGCCACAAGATTTAAGACCTTTTTAAATAAGTGGATATCGGATAATCAAACGGGGTTTTTACCTAAAAGGAAGATGAAAAGAAACATCAGAATAATTTTAGATCTAATAGAACATCTAGACAAAAATATTGGAACTAAGGTTGCCTTCACTTTTCTAGACGCCGAAAAGGCATTTGATCAGGTGAGTTGGAACCTAATAGAGAGACTCCTAGTTGAGCTTGACCTGGGCCATAACTTCACCTCGGCTGTCTGAGCAATATATAAGTCTCAAGAGGCCTACATTATGGTAAATGGACAAAGATCGAAAAGAATTAATATTCAAAAGGGAACGAGACAGGGGTGCCCCTCTCGCCCCTGATATTTAATTTTGTCCTCGAACCCTAATAAGAGACATCATGGCTGACGATGAAGTAAAGGGCTTAAAAATTAAAAACGTGAATTATTAATTATTCGCTTTCGTGGACGATATGGTCTGCGTCACAGAAAACCCCAGCGTAAATCTAGACAAGTGGATCAGGAAAATAGAAGAATATGGCCAAATTTCGGGTTTCAAACTAAATAAAACAAAATCGCAAATTCTAGTGAAAAATATTGATAAAAAAGGAAGTGAAGAAATAGAAAAAAGATTCAATATCCCCATAGTAAAAAAGGTGAGATATCTAGGAATACAATTAACATCTAAAAACTGTCAATTGGTAAAAAATAATTATGAAAAAATATGGAACTCAATTAAAGAGGATTTAAAAGTTTGGAATAACCTAAACCTCTCCTTATTAGGGAGGATTTCAACAATAAAAATGAAAGTATTCCCAAAAATAAATTTTCTATTTCAATCCCTCCCTATACTAAAAAACCAGACCATTTTAAAGAGGTGGCAAGCGGAACTTAGTAAGTTCATATGGAATGGAAAAAAGGCTAGGATTAAACAAAAATTCATGCAGGACCTTCCAGTGAATGGAGGCCTGGGCCTTCCGGACTTAGTGTCCTACTATGAAGCGAATTGTTTGGAAAATTTGAGCGATTGGCTTGACCTAAAGGATAGAAAATTGCTAAACATAGAGAGTTGGGGTTTGAGATATGGTTGGCATGGTTATCTATTCTACAACAAATATGACCAGGATAAGAACTTCAAAAACCACATTATAAGAGCACCTCTGCTGAAAGTCTGGGAAAAGTATAAGACTAAAATCTCCCAGAAGACCCCGCTATGGCTTTCCCCAGCAGAAGCGATACAGATAACAAAGACAGAGAAAGAGGGTTGGCTAACATACAAACATATACTAAAGAAGGAGCATAATAACTGGATTCTAAAAAACAGGGAAGAATTAGGTGAAGGGAAGCTAAACTGGTTTCAATATACCCAACTGAGGAAGATATACCAGTCAGATAGCAAAGTGGGCTGGACAGAAACACTATCGCCAGGGGAAAGATTCTGCTACACTCAGAGAAAAAAAAGAGTAAGCAAGTTATATAAATACATTTTAGCCGACAGATTTGAAAGGGCCCCCATAAGAGAATATATGGAAAAATGGCATGAAAATATAGGACACAAAATACCCCTTGAAAATTGGGAAAAGATGTGGAAAACAATACCAAAATATCTGTATGCCTATACAATGAGGGACAACCAGCTAAAACTCATGTATAGATGGTACATAACCCCAGCACAATTATCGAAAATTTATAAAAACACTAATGATAGATGCTGGAAATGCCAAAAGAACAGGGGCACATTCTACCATCAATGGTGGTCATGTGACACGGTAAGGCAATATTGGGGCAAAGTACATAAACTGGCGCAAGAAATACTGAGAGAGGACATTGTACAACTACCTGAGTTATTTCTTTTAAATATTATAGAATACCAAAAAATGGACAGACACATGGAAAAACTACTCTGTTTCATCCTCACGGCGGCCAGAATCGTCTTAGCGAGGTACTGGAAGAAGACCGACATACCAGAAGAAAAAGAAATATTATTTAAAATCTTGGAATTCGCAGAATTAGATAAATTAACGAACTTGGTGAGAGGAAATTTAAGTTTAGAATTTGAAGAAACTTGGAAACCTTTTTTAAGTTACATCAAGAATAAGGAAAAAAATAGAGTTACATGGTTTTTGGTTGTAAGAAAAATATATATATATTATTCAGACCCAAAGAAATATGCAATCCTCCTTTGGTTCCGGTGAAGTCAACCTGTTTTATATGTCTATATGTCTATGTCTTATCCCCATGTATTCCTACCCATCTCCATCCCCTTCTTTACCTTACCCATCATTATGTAATTGTGTTCAAGTCTGTGTAAATGGAACACAGACGAGTTTGTGTTTACATGTAAATGTCATTTTAAACAATAAAAGCTATTTTTAAAAAAGTAAGAAAGTTCCAAAAAGTATAAATTCAGTAAAATGCAGTAACATAAAGCAGTGTCCACAAAAGATATAAAAAAAGATATAAGATCGTCTGGAGAGGCCCTGCTCTCGGTCCCACCACCTTCGCAGGCGCGTCTGGTGGGGACGAGGACAGGGCCTTTTCTGTGGTGGCCCCGGCTGTGCAATTCCCTCCCAAATGAAATTAGATCTGCCCCCCTCCCTCCTGACTTTTAGGAAGCGGGTGAAAACTTGGCTGTGCAATGAGGCCTTCGCAGGATGAAGGAGGAGATCGCGAAGCGACTAAAGTCGCCAACCACTTGATACGGACCAAATGTATGGATTAAGTTGGACTTGATTTTACTTTGGCGAAAGGCTTTTAAAATGTATTTATTGTATTGTATGTTATTGTAAATTTTATTGTAAATTTATGATGTTTTTATATTTTAAATGTTAGCACTGAATACTTGCTGTTTCCTGGTCTGAGTCCCTCTTTGGAGGTGAGAAGGCCGGGGTATAAAAGTTTTACATAAATAAATAAATACATAATTCCAAAACAGTTTAAATCCAGACAGGAATCAACAGGATGTAAAGGCAATCCAGGCAATGTTAGTCAATATCCACAAGGCTAGAAATCCACAGGAACAAGACCCATTGAACAAGATTACCAAGACACATGAAACTTGATTCCAAACGTTGCCTGATATGAAAGGATTTTTCCTTTGAGGCATACCTTATATTCCAAAACCCAAAAACTGGTTTCATTTTCCCACACTCTTGGTTCTTATCTGACGAAGTCTTTCAGAGCGACGTAAACTTTGAGTTTGCTGTCTATCCTGGCAAAATTACATCCGCCTATTTTGCCATGCTTTATCTGGCTGCTCCCGAGCCTGCTGGGAGTGGCGGCGAACAAATTCGAATACATAAATAAATTAAAATCACCAGGTGTCAGATTGTTTTCCAAACCCAAATCTTGAGAGCTCACAGAGAGAGGGAGTAGCCCATCATCTCTCTGCTCAGCAGGAATATTCTCATGAGAAAATACCCTTTGCACTGAAGCCTCTCTGTCATTGTCTGCCTGATGAAAATCATTGACCAAACCATCATTTCCCACATCAGAAGCATCATGAAAACCATTGACCAAACCATCATTTCCCACATCAGAATCATCATGAAAACCATTGACCAAACCATCATTTCCCACATCAGAAGCATCATGAAAATCATTGACCAAACCATCATTCCCCACATCAGACGCATCATGATCCTGAAACACAATCACAGGCTGATTCACAACAGTTGTCCCCTTTGGCTTCTGATCATAGTCTTTAAGGCTTTGCCTGAAGCAGAAACCATGGACTAGAAACACATTCAATGCCTGTCTCCACAGTGTTTGCCCTTTGTGTGGCCCAGCAGTACAATGTCGACATCACCACGTTGGTCTTGGAGCAAACATCTTGTAAGATGTGATGGAAGCATACAAGATCAACGAAGATCAAATTAGAAGATGCCCTTGGTGAAAACAGGAGAAAGCGTTGACATTTCCCTTTCAACCACAACAAAAAGAAGGTGATTCAAGTATTAAATAATCAAACATCAAAATGCTCCTTTATCCGACGTACTAACAAAAGGAGACCTGATTCTCCTTTCCATGTCTCATTAGTAAGAAAAGAAGCTTCTCTCTGAAAATTGAGGACATTAAAGGCGGGATTCTTGCTTGGATCTTAGGGTTGTTAGATCTTTAACATCAGGAGCCTTATTGTGTTGGTTCTCGTACAGCCTTTTACTCAAGTTCATATATGTGGAGATATTATTCCCCGACAGGCTGAGAAAGCTACGTCTAGAAACATTGCATGCAAATTGGGTGTTCAGTAGACATTTGCAAATGGTGTACCTGGAAATCTGATCTATTTGGGACCAGCTTGGGGACCCAGCGGTGCCCGGGTTATTTGAGGAAGGCATTGTGTGCCAAGGTTGGTTCCTATTAGATTTTTATGTGGCTGCAGTGGTCTCAGGAACTTATTGAAGGTACTGCAAGTCCCATTGGCCATGGTCCATCCCCCTCCAAACAGCACCAGGATATAGAGTGGATCACGGGGACTCTGTGTGTCACATTTGGTCTTGATCATTCTTTGGATGAGGGTTGCAGCGGTCTCGGAAGGTGAGTGAAGGCATTTCAAGTCCCATCATCTGTGGTCCATCTTCCTTGAAACAGCACCAGGGTGTTGAGTGGGTCAAGGGGGCCCTGTGTGCTAATATTGGTCTGTATTGGTCATTGGGTGAGGGTCGCGTTGTGAAATGGGCCATTGGGCCCGTGTGCCAAGTTTGGTCCTGATCCGTCGCTGCTGTAGGCTGCAGTGTCTGATTGCCTGAGGCCTTTCATTTTCCCTCTGAGTCGCCTTAGAATGTTGGAATGTGGATGGCCAATTGGAGTCCTTATGCAAATACAATTTCAGTGGCAACCAATCCCCTCTGTCTGGGGCCGTAGAATGTTGGAGTTCTGAGGCTGGCCAATCAGAGTCCTTCACTGCTGTGGGCCGCAGTGTCTGATTGCCTGAGGCCTTTCATTTTCCCTCTGAGTCGCCTTAGAATGTTGGAATGTGGATGGCCAATCGGAGTCCTTTATGCAAATACCATTTCAGTGGCAACCAATCCCCTCTGTCTGGGGCCGTAGAATGTTGGAGTTCTGAGGCTGGCCAATCGGAGTCCTATATGCAAATAATCCCATAGTGGCAACCTATCGAAACGCTGTCACATAGTCCTTTGCACCTCCACACCTCCCAGAAAATGAACATTCCATTTCCAACGGAAAAAACTGTCATTTGGCTAACTCAAGCATTTTGTTGCATTCTTTTTGCTGGCCAATCAGAGTCCTTTATGCAAATAGTTCCTCAGTGGCAACCAATGCCCTCTGTCTGGGGCCTTAGATTGTTGAAGTTCTGAGGCTGGCCAATCAGTCCTTTATGCAAATAATCTGGTGCCTAAGAGTGTTGGAGTTCTGAGGCTGGCCAATCAGTGTCCTTATTGAAATAATCCCACAGTGGCAACCAATTGAAACGCTGCCACATATTCCTCCGCACACACTGCCACCCGCAAACACTGACTTCTATTAGATAGATAGATGAGAAGTCAATAGCCAAGGGCACAAGTCAAAATCCTGATATCCAGAGTCCTAATCCAACACTTAAACCAAAACCCCCATTTTGATTTATGATGGAGACACAGGATAGAAAATCTACCTTTCCAATGTTTTCATTATTTTTGTTGGAGATCAGCTTGAGACTCCTGAGGCTGATGGGTTCACTCATTGAGGATTTAGAGATGATTGTAGGATTGCCTGTGGGATTTCCTGGGGCTCAAAGTGATGAAGATTCAAGTCAGGGGAATGATGCTTCTCTCTGGGAGAAATTTGACTTGGAAAGTGCAGGGCTTCAAAGTCAGTCAGAGGAGCCCAAAACTGCAACATTTTTGGACCTTGAGTTTTGGAGTTGTAGTTCACCGACATCCAGAGAGCACTGTGGACTCAAACAATGTTGGATCAGGACCAAACTTGGCACGGATACTCAATATGCCCAAATGTGAACACCGGTGAAGTTTGGGGGAAATAGACCTTGACATTTGGGTGTTGTAGTTGCTGGGATTTATAGTTCACCTACAATCAAAGAGCATTCTGAACCCCACCAACAACAGAACTGGGCCAAACTTCCCATGCAGAACTCCCATCACCAACAGAAAATACTGTATTTTCTGATGGTCTTTGGTGACCCCTCTGACACCCTTTCGTGACCCCTCCCCCAGGGGGCCCGACCCCTAGGTTGAGAAACTTTTGATTAAACCTACAAGGCCAAAAGCCATGGTTTGATTCAGTTACTGTTTTGCATTAAAAAATCTCCAGGATCCCACTTTCAAGAACATTGGCACCTGTCTTGTATATTTGTTATCAGCCCATGAACACTAGGTGCGTGAATTGCTTCTCTAGAAGTAGCAGACGAGGCATGTTTCAAAACGTAAACGACACGGAGACCTAGGATTATTTGAAATTGAAAGCAGGCACTTTAAAAAAAAGATGTACGGGTCTGTGATTTGATCACTTGTAACTCTGGTGATTTCATCTTTTCCTGGGCTTGATGATCTCACCAGCAAATCACAATCACCTGCTCCCAATTACACCCCCTTTCTTTTTAGGTTAAGAGCAATGGAAGAGGAAGACTGATCTTCTGCATTTGAGTCACTTCATGCAAGTAGACTTCCAAGGGAGTTAGGAGCTGTCTTTCAGGGTATCCTTGTCTCCTCCTTTCTGGGTGTCTCAATTAGGAAAGTGCCAAGTATTAGACACAAGCTCAGGCATGGGTTAGGGTTAGGCTTAAGCGGCTCAGGGGGAAAGGAAGAGGCCTGAGGCTGTTAGGAATGGTGGGAGTTGAAGTCCAAAACACCTGGAGGGATGGCCGAAGTTTGCCCATGTCTAGACTTTCAAGCCAAAAATGGTAGGACCATGGATGCAGGTCTTTATAGTCACTTACAGACCCACCATCATGACTCTGCTCATGGAAGACCATCAGACTCGGCCACGAGTGATCTATCTACCTACCTACCTATCTATCTATCTAATAAAAGTCAGTGTTTGCGGGCAGTGGTGCGGAGGGAGGAATAAGTGCCAGCATTTCGATTGGCTGCCACTGTGGGATTATTTGTATAAAGGGCTCCGATTTTTGATGGGAGGAATGATATTGAGAAATTCAAGGATTGGTGCAATACCTGGCATCCGAATATTAATTTCACTTTTCAGTGCAGCAGCGAATCCGTTAATTTTTTTAGATGTTTCCATTTTTGTCCACCAGGGCATCCTTCAGGTCAAAAATTATTCAAAACCCACCAATACTAATTCCCTGCTTCACTATTCCTCATTCCACCCTTTCCCTCTCAAAGATAATTTGCCTTATTCATCCCTTTTGAGGTTAAAAAGAAACTCATCGCTTCCTCCTCATTTCAGTAAAGATGCTGATATTTTTGTTAATAACCTTAGGACTAGAGGTTACCCCAATAGAGTTCTTAATGTGGCTCTTAATAAAGTCAATAATATACCTAGAGAGCAGTTACTTGCTACTGCTCCAAAAAAAAAAAAACCAATCCAATAACATCATTTGGCCTCTCACTTTGTCCCCCCATTCATATAAAACCAAAAAGATTGTTAGGGACTTCTGGCCTCTAATTAATACAATTCCTGGATTAGAGAAACCCCCTCTCATTGCCTTTAAAAGATCTCAAAATTTTAAAGACTTACTGGTACACACCAAGGACCTTCCCCTAGAGTCCCCCTCTTCCACCCCCCTTTCTAATGGTACAAAAAATGTGATAAATGTAGTGTTTGTAAACACATTTCAACCTCCACCTTCATCAAAAGTCCTTACAACAACAAAACTTTTAAGATTAACACCTGGGCCACCTGCAATTCCAAAAATATCGTATATTGTCTCATCTTTAATTGTGGGGGGCTTTATGTAGGGATTTCTACTAGGGAACTCCGGACACGAATTTGCGAACAGATCATGCTTTAAGACAGGCTATGATAATTCTGTGCTATACGCCCACTTTAAGTCTCAAAAACACCATTATGAACAATTCAACGTTATGGTCCTGGAGAAAGCTCACCCCCTTCCCCATCAAAACACAAAGAAACTACTCCTACAACTTGAAAGTAAATGGATAGTAAATTTACAATCCGAGGAACCACAAGGGTTAAACGACCAGCTGGCTATCAGTGAATTGCTAATTTAGGATCACCTGGTCACCCCTTATTTAACTGTGGCTCCCCTCTGGCATTGCGCTTTTAGCCCGATATCCGCTGATATCGCCAGCATTATGCTTGGTGCTACTGCTTCTACTTGTGATGGTATGTAACCCTTATCTCCTGTGTATATATTTTTGTAATAAATACCCAGATTACCCTGGATGATATTATTGATAAGCACTAGATTTCATTACTTGTATACTATTTGTATTTGTTGATGCTTCAGTGTTGTTCCTGCTGCGGACGCCCTCAAGAATTGCTGCATTGGCCATGCCCACGGTCCTGAGGAAGCCCTTCGGGGAGAAACGAAGGCGCGCAAAATAACTATTCGTTGACCGCTTTGGACGCCTCCCAGTCATTGTCATTATCTGTGCATTTGATCATTTCTTTTGGCACTCGGATGGACTCTTATATTATTATTTGTATCGCGCCTGGGACGGCTTCCGGGTTTTGTGTCCGTCTTTGATGACGTAGGAACTTTCCTCCCAGCCGCGGCGTCTCTGCTCACTCCTGTGTGAGCCAGCAGCCCGTATATGCTCTTTATGTTAAGTATAAATTGTTAAATATAGGGCAATTGCCCATGGATGCATAATGGTGTTATATGTGATATGAATTTATGTTTTGGTACTCTTTAAACACTAGACCAGTGAGTCTGCTTAATTGTTATAAAGATATATTGCCGTGATACATATACATTGGTGTGTTGCTTCCATTCTATTCCTTCTGCTCATGGAAGACCATCAGACTCGGCCACGAGTGATCTATCTATCTATCTATCTGTCTATCTATCTATCTATCTAATAAAAGTCAGTGTTTGCGGGCGGTGGTGCGGAGGGAGGAATATGTGCCAGCATTTCGATTGGCTGCCACTGTGGGATTATTTGTATAAAGGGCTCCGATTGGCCAGCCTCAGAACTCCAACATTCTATGGACCCAGACAGAGCGGATTGGTTGGCACTGAAATGGTATTTGCATAAAGGTCTCCGATTGGCCAACCACATTCCAACATTCTAAGGTGACTCAGAGGGAAAAGGAAAGGCCTCAGGTAGTCAGCCACTGTGGCCCACAGCAATGACGGATCAGGACCAAACTTGGCAAACAGGGGCCCAATAGCCCACTTCACAACCTGGTGTGGTTTAGGGCAGGATGGGCCACAAATGATGGGATTTGCAGTACCTTCACATCATTCACTTCCCAAACAACACTGTAGCACCTATACATCACAGACCAGGCCCAAAATTGACAGCAAGGCTTCCTCAACTTGATTTTCCTGACTAGGCCCCCAACAATGACAGAACAAGACCAAACTTGGCACACAGACCCCCCAAGATGCACCCTACATCCTGGTGCAGTTTGAGGGAGGATGGACCATGGATTATGGGACTTGCAGTACTTTAATTCACTTCCTTAGAGCACTGTGGCCCACACCAATGACGAATCAGGACCAAACTTGGCACACAGAGGCCCAATGGCCCACTTTACAAACCTGCTGCGGTTTACGGCAGGATGGCTCACAAATGATGGGATTTGCAGTACCTTCACCCAATTCATTTCCCACAGAACATTGCAGCCCCTACAAATCAGAGACCAGGCCCAAACTTGGCACACAGAGTACCCATGACCCACACTACATCCTGGTGCAGTTTTGAGTGGGACAGACCACGGATGATGGGAGTTGAAGTACCTTCACTCACTTTCTGAGACCGCTGCCACCCTCATCCAATGACTGATCAAGACCACACTTGGCACACTGAGCCCCCATGACCCACTCTACATCCTGGTGCAATTTGGAGAATGGGGGACCATGGATGATGGGACTTCCAGTACCTTCCCTCACTTCCAGAGACTGCTGCAACCCTCATCCAGAGAATGATCAAGACCACATGTAACACACACAGCCCCCATGACCCACTCTACATTCTGGTGCTGTTTGGATGAGGATGGACCATGGCCAATGGGACTCGCAGTACCTTCACTAAGTTCCTGAGACCACTGCAAGCCACATAAACATGTAATAGGAACCAACCTTGGCACACAATGCCTTCCTCAAATAACCCGGGCACCGCCGAGTCCTCAGCTAGTGTGTGTGTATACTGTATATACGCACACACACACTTATATTTTTAACATATCTCTACCCATTGGGATCGGCAAAAATTCCTAATACAGTCAGTTAGCTGTATCCATGGATTCTGTGTCCATGGATTCCACCTCCCACGACTTGAAAATGCACATATATTAGAATTCAAATTAAAAAGTGAACCTTGATTTTGCCTTTTGATATGAGGGCCACCATTTTACTATGCCACTGATAGAATGCAGTGGTTCCCAACCTTTTTTTGACCTGGGACCACTCTCCAACATTAGTACGAAAAGGGTTACGAATTAGTTTTTGGTCACCTTTAGATTTATTTGGGTTATTTGGGGTGCTGAGTCAGAAAACTGCATTGGATAGACCACATCAGCTCTAGTTTCTGATACAGAAAGTATGCCATTTAGTAGTCACCATCTGCTTGCCTACAGAAAATCATATTTAATAATCTAGAGCTGATGTGGTTGTAGTAGTGTTTAGTGGGTAGTCAGCCTCTCTCCTCCCGACATCCCCATTGCCTCGGCACTCTAAGAAAGTTTTGCGAGACCAGTCGCTCTTGTTGCTGCGTGGCTTTGGGGCAACGGTGTAGTAATGGTGACACTGTGGATCATATTTTCATTCTTGGGGACCACCACTAATAGGATTTGAGCATCCATGAGTTTATTTATTTATTTATTTATTTATTTATTTATTTATTTATTTATTGGGGCTTCTTCGCCGCCGACTCCCGGGGGCTCGCGGCGGCTCACAGAGCCAGTGGCACAACGCCACAGGTTAAAACATAAAAACAATTAAAAACAGTTAAAACAATTAAACAGCAAAATACAATATAACAATTGAGCAGCAGGAGATATCACAGCCCAGAGAGTATAGACGAGGCCTACTCGCCGAAGGCCTGCCTAAACAAATGAGTTTTGCAGGCCCGTCTAAATGGCAGCAGATCTCTCAGGGCTCTGGCTTCGGCCGGGAGGGCGTTCCATAGTGTGGGAGCTATAATAGAGAACACCCTCCGGCGGGTCGATGTTAGATGTGCCGACTTTACAGATGGTACTACCAACAGGTTGGCCTCTTCGGACCGAAGTGATCTCGCTGGGCAATATGGGGTGAGACGGTCCCTCAGATACGCTGGCCCCAGGCCGTGTATGGCCTTGAAGGTAAGAACCAGCACTTTGAAGGCGACCCGGTGCTCAATAGGCAGCCAGTGCAGATCCTGCAGAATTGGTGTTATATGGCATCCTGCTGGTGCCCCAGACAGGAGCCGGGCGGCAGTGTTCTGCACCAGCTTGAGCTTCCGGATCGACGACATAGGCAGGCCAACGTAAAGCGCGTTACAGTAGTCTAGCCTTGAGATGACCGTGGCTTGGATCACCGTGGCTAGGTCGCTCCGGGAGAGGTAGGGGCCAGCCTCCTTGCCTGGCGGAGGTGGAAAAAGCAGCCTTGCTGGCCATGGAGACCTGGGCCTCCATGGTCAGCTGGGAGTCCAACTGGACACCCAGGCTCTTCACAGACGGCGCTGGATGCAGCGCCGCACCGTCAGGGGTCGGAAGCCGGGCACCCACCCCGCCCGGGCCGCCCAGCCAGACGATCTCCGTCTTCGCCGGATTCACCATCAACCTACGGGCTCGCAGCCATCCAGTAACGGCTTCGAGGCAATGTTGGAAATTGTCGGGACGGATTCCGGCCTGCCCTCCATCCTCAGAATGAGCTGGGTGTCATCGGCGTACTGATGGCAGACCAGCCCATAACTCCGCACCAGCTGTGCAAGCGGCTGCATGTAGATGTTAAATAATAGAGGGGAGAGAATGGCCCCTGAGGGACTCCACACACTAATGGGGAGCCCTCGGAGACCTCCCGCCCCTCCTCACACGCTGAGACCGCTGGCGGAGGAAGGAGGACAGCCATTTAAGGACAGTCCCCCTCACTCTGGCCATGGCCAGGCGGTGGATCAAAAGATTGTGGTCGACCATGTCAAACGCTGCCGTGAGGTCCAATAACACGAGCAGCGCAGACCCGCCTTGGTCGAGCTGGCAGCGGAGTTGGTCTGTGATGGAGACCAGGACCGTCTCCGTCCCATGCCCCGAACGGAAGCCGGACTGGAAGGGGTCAAGCCATGTTGCATCATCTAAGAAGGACTGCAGCTGCTCCATTACTGCCCTCTCAACTACCTTGCCCAGGTATGGAAGATTCGACACTGGGCGGTAGTTGGAGGGAACCGCAGGGTCCAATGATGGTTTCTTCAGTAATGGAGCCACCACCGCCTCTTTTAAGCACTCTGGAAAGACTCCTTGCTCAAGGGAGCTGTTTATGACATTCAACAGAGGCCCACGTAACCCCTCCAGGCAAGATCTAACAAGCCAGGAGGGGCATGGGTCGAGGGAGCAGGTGGTGGGGCGAGCTTGAGTTTGAGTATCCACAATGGGGAATGACGACCTAATGGCCTACTCAGGCCCGGATTACCCATAAGGCCAGACTAGGCCATGGCCTCGGGCGGCAGGTTTTGGGGGGCAATAGTTTCGCCCCCCAAAAACTTTAAAAAAAATTATTATTTAAAAAAAGCCGCCCTCTCGCAGCGCTTTCTCCCCGCCCTCTCCCGAGAGAGTCACCATACCTCGGGAGAGGGCGGGGGAGAGCGCTGCGAGGGGGGAGGGGAGGAGGGAATGGCGCCCTCCCTCGCCTGGGCCGCCCCTTGCAAAGGAAGGAGGCGCGAGGAGGAATGGAAGGCCGCCCCGCCGGCGGGCATGCATGCATGCACACGCATGCCCGCCAGCGGCTTCCTTCCTCCTCCTCCTCCTGGCCGCCTCCTTCCTTTGCAAGGGGCGGCCCAGGCGGCCAGGAGGAGGGCGGGACTTCCCTTCCTCCTCCTCGCGCCTTCCTTTGGGTGGCGGGAGGAGGAAGAGGTGGATTGAAGCCGCACGGCAGTGGTCATGGGGCTTCTGTCCGCCGCCTCCTCCTCCCGCCGCGACCCAAAGGAGGGCCCGAGGTGGACAGAAGCTTCCGTCCACCTCCTCGCGCCCTCCTTTGGGCCGCAGGAGGTGGAGGAAGCGGTGGACAGAAGCCCCACGACCACTGCCGTGCGGCTTCCATCCACCTCCTCCTCCCGCCACCCAAAGGAAGGCGCGAGGTGAACGGAAGCCACAGGGCCGGTGCTGCGCGGCTTCCGTCCACCTCCTTGGGCCCTCCTTCCGGTCGCGGCGGGGAGGAGGCGACACCCGCACGGCACGGCTTTGCCCGCCTCCTCCCGCGAACGGTCGGCGGGCGCGACGAGGCCACGGAGGCCGCACGGCCGGGGCTGCTGCCACACATGTGCAGCAGCGCCCTGGGGCATGGCTCGCGCCGTGGGGGCATGGCTTTCGTGCCATGGGGGCGTGGCTTTCCGCACCCGGGGGGGGGGGGCAGCACGGCGAAGAGCATAATCCGGGCCTGGGCCTACTGGGTCATCTGAACCTTCCTTCAAGCCAATGTATGTGACTCTTTCTCCAGCCTTATTGACATACCAACCCAATGTAGGAGTTTAGCTGGAGTTGGCTGAGGATGGAAGAGTAGTCTAACCTAACTAACCGGCATTACTTCGCCAACGAAAATTCTTAGGAAGGACTCATCCCACGCTTTTTACAGGCACGTTGATGACTAAAAAGGCCAATCTAAGTTAGGCAAGTTCGGTTGCAGGAATCACAGCGGAAAGTCTCCTTGGGTGATGTTGTTTCCAAGTTGCGGTTCTTTCTGTGTTGTCGTTTCTCTTTGAGACCCATTCGGCATGTCTTCTCAAAAGAGGCCGCAGCATTGTGGATAGTGCGTCTCCATGCCTCCCGATGTGAGGCCAGGGTGGACCATTGTTGGTGATCAATCTGGCCGAGCCTGAGATGTTGTTTCAGGGAGTCCTTATATCTCTTTTTGGGGGCGCCTCTCTTGCGCTGACCCGTGGCGAGTTCACCATAGAGTAGTATCTTTGGGAGGCGGTGGTCCTCCATCCTAGAGACGTGCCTTGCCCAGTGCAGCTGTGTTCTCAATAGCATGGCCTCAATGCTGGTGATCCCTGCTTGCTCAAGCAAAGCAACATTCGTCACATAGTCAGTCCAGTGTATATTTAGGATTGTGCGAAGACAGCGCTGATGAAAGCGTTCGAGGAGTCGTAGGTGTTGGCGATAGGTGGCCCATGTTTCAGACCCGTAGAGGAGAATAGACAGTACGATAGCTCTGTACACACTGATTTTGGTGCTTTGCCTCAGGTGCTTGTTGCTCCAGAATCTTTTGTGTGAAGCCTTCCAAATGCACTAAATGCCTTTGATAATCTATGATCTATCTCTTTGTCAATCTTGGCATCTGAAGAGATTATGCTTCCCAGGTAGGTGAACTGCTGAATGGACTTAAGCACAGATTTGCCCATGCTGACGTGGGGATGATGGTGTTCTTCCTGTGGTGCGGGCTGGTAGAGGACTTCCGTTTTCTTCAGGCTGACTTCAGCCCA
>JARBWK010002026.1:0-16464 GCA_030556195.1 Anolis apletophallus
GGGATATGACTCGAACACTTACGTTCAAAAGTCCTTGTTGTCCGCGCTCTGGTGGGTGACACAGTGTCTTCTCCACATCTGGCAACCCTACAAGGAGAGAAGGCAGCGGAAAGGGAGTGTTTACTTATTTATGATGTCAGAAGCGAAATGAGAATACAACCACAAAGTTTTTTAAAACTTGGCATTATATTAAACGTCCTTTGAGCAGATAATGTGGCATGCCTCTTTTATTTTAATTTCACAATATTTATATGCCGCCCTTCTCAGCCTTGAAGGGACTCAGAGCGGCTCACAAGCAAAATGCAAATACAATGAACTATAATTATTGTCACAGCACATCAGTATTACATATCAAATTGTGCTACAACAATATCACATTGAACTATAACAATTATATCGCAATATTACTAGTAATATTGCATGCAACACAAAATATAGTTATAGTATCATATTATTTAGTAGTAATATATTGCATTACATTACAACATTATCAATATTATATGTATACACAATATATTATACTATACTATATTATACTATAACATCAAATACGACATACTATGTCATTGTCACAGTACAACAATTACATCTCACATGGTATTATAACAAATTATATCACAATATTATTAGTAATATTTATTTACTAGCGGAGGACCCGGCGGTGCCCAGGTTATTTAAGGAAGGCATTGTGTGCCAGGTTGGTTCCTATTAGATGTTTATGTGGCTCGCAGTGGTCTCAGGAACTTAATGAAGGTACTGTGAGTCCCATTGGCCATGGTCCACCCCTCCAAACAGCACCAGGATGTAGAGTGGGTCATGGGGCTGTGTGTCACATTTGGTCTTGATCATTCTCTGGATGAGGTTGCAGTGGTCTCTGGAAGTGAGGGAAGGTACTGGAAGTCCCATCATCCATGGCCCCCAGTTCTCCAAACCGCACCAGGATGCAGAGTGGGTCATGGGGGCTCTGTGTGCCAAGTGTGGTCTTGAGCAATCATTGGATGAGGGTGGCAGCGGTCTCAGAAAGTGAATGAAGGTACTTCAACTCCCATCATCCATAGTCCGTCCCACTCAAAACTGCACCAGGATGTAGAGTGGGTCATGGGTACTCTGGAGGCTGGCCAATCAGAGCCATTTATGCAAATAATCCCAGAGTGGCAGCTAATCGAAACACTGGCACATATCCCTCCCACTGCTTGGCTGCACCACCGCAAACACTGACTTTTATTATATACATAGATTATTATTTATTTATTTACGATATTTCTATGCCGCCCTTCTCAACCCGGAAGGGGACACAGAGCGGCTTACAGCAAACAACAAAACTGCCAGAGTGGTTTACAATGTACATGTAACAATATTGTCGGAGCGGCTTATAGGAAACTGAAAAAATTACAAACAACATTACTGCCATAGTACAATGCCAGCACTACACATCACATTGCACAACAACAATATCATTAATATCATTAACAATACTGCACGTAATACAGATATACAAATTATAATATCACGATATCATAGTTATAATATCACATTATCATTGGCAGTATTACACTGTGTTACATTACAACAACACCAATACCAAATGCATATACAACACATTATACCACAATCATATTATTATTATTATAAAATAACAACATATTAATATATTAACACATTATTAATATTAACATATTAATATATCAATATATATTGCATGTAATACAGATATATGAATTATAATATCAAAATATAGTAGTTATAATATCACATTATCATTGGCAGTATTACACTGTGTTATATTACAACACCACCAATACCAAATGGATATACAACACATTATACCATAATCATATTATTATTATTATTATAAAATAACAATATATTAATATATTAACACATTATATATTCATATATATATGAATATATCATTAATATCAATATCATATTTATTATAGTATATATAATGACATTATAATATATTGAAATTATAACATAATATAACATTATATTATGTAACGTAATATACAATTATAATATGTTATTATTAGTAGTATTATATTGCATTATATTACAACATTATCAATATTGTATGTATACACAATATATTATACCAGTGCTGTCCAACTTCTGGCGGGTCCAGGGCCGGATAAGAGGTCACTGATGACCTGCGGGGCCACTCGGCCCCGCCCCAGGCCCCGCCCCAGGCCCCGCCCCCAGCCCAGGCCCTCCCCCTCCTAAAGTCGCCGAAAAAGGAGGAGTAGGCGGCGCCAAGAGCAGCGTCACATGCCTGGGGTGACGCGCTGCCCCTTGGCACCGCATACTCCTGCTTTTGGCGCCCCCCTTCCTAGGCCGGGGAGCCGCGAAAGGAGGAGTAGGTGGCGCCAAGAGCAGCGCGTCATGCCAGGCCAGACGCGCTGCTCTTGGCGCGCGCTCTGCCCTTGGCGGCGGCTCCCGCCCTAGGAAGGGGGGGCGCAGAAAGGCAGAAGGCCAACGGCAGCGCGTCACAGGCCTGGCGTGACGCGCTGCCCCTGGGCACCGCATACTCCTCCTTTTCGGCGCCCCCCTCCCTTCCTAGGCCGGGGAGCCATAAAAGGAGGAGTAGGTGGCGCCAAGAGCAGCGTCACGCCAGGCCTGTGACGCTGCTCTTGGCGCTGCCTTCTGCCCTTTTCGCGCTCCCCGCCCTAGGGGAGGGGGGGCGCCAAAAGGAGGAGCCACTCTCTTCCTCCTCCCTGCCCCGCCTCCCCTCCCCCTGCCGCCATTTTTTAAAAAAAAATCGATTTTTTTAAATTTAAAAATGGCGGCTGAGGGCATAGGTGGGGCCGTGTCCAACAGGCTACGGGGCCGGATGCGGCCCCGGGGCCGCCAGTTGGACAGCCCTGTATTATACCATACTATATTATATTATAATATCAAATACAACATACTATGTTATTGTCACCGTACAACAATTACATGTCACATTGTATTATAACAAATTATATCGCAATATTATTAGTAACATTATATGTAACGTAAATTTACAATTATTTATTTTATTTATATTTCTTTATTTCATTTATATTCCGCCCTTCTCACCCCGCAGGGGACACAGGGCGGATTACAATGTACACATTACATTTAGACACACAAACACACAAGACAGACAGAGGCAATTTAACATCTGGCCACCGGGGGGAGCAGTTGCACTCCTTCATTCCTCAACGTGTTTCCTGGAGATATTTTTAATGGCCTCGTAAATCAGTTAAATTTAGCCTCCCCCACTAAGTGGTACCTTAATTTCCTACTTGGAAAGATGCAACTGTCTATCAGGTTGCAAGGTCGACAATAGGTCGAGCCCACTCGACCCGGGCAGGCCTCGAACTCATGACCTTCTGGTCAGTAGAGATCTTATGCAGCTGACACCCAGCCAGCTGCGCCACATTCCCGGTACATGTAACGTAAATATACAATTATAATATCTTATTAGTAGTAGTAGTATTATATTGTATAACATTACAACATTATCCATATCATATGCATATACAATATTATACCATACCATTATACTATATTTTATCATATTATATTATAGCAGTGTTTCTCAACCAGTGTGCCGTGAGCAATCATCAGGTGTGCCGCGAGAAAGGCTCTCTGCCCCCCTTCCTTCCCCCCTCCTCCTGCCGAATTCCTGCTGCTTGGGAGAGGAAGAGGAAGGGACGGGCTGCGGCGAAGAAAAAGAAGAAGGGACCAGGGCACCGCCTCCTTCGGCTGTTTCCCCAACCTGCCTCCAATCTGCCATGACTCCCGCCATGACTCTCGCCCCTTGCTTGTTGAAGCCGCGCGAAGGAGGAGCCCTGCCTACTGAAGCCCGTCCACCGCTCATGCTCCTCCTCTGTGAGAGAGCTGAAGCCGGGGGGAGGGGGGGCATGACGCAGCCTGGCTCCGCCCCCTACCCCTGGCTACAGCACTCCCACAGCCGCCAGCCTTGAGGGGCAGTGCCAAGCCAGCGATGGCAGAGCCAGCACAATGCTGGCTTGCCCTCAAAGCTGGAAGCTGTGGGAGAACTGAAGCCTGGGGAAGGGGGGGGGCATGGCACAGCCTGGCTCCGCCCCCTCCCCCAGCTTCAACGCTCCCCCAGCCGCCAGCCTTGAGGGCCAGTGCCAAGCCAGCGATAGCAGAGCCAGCACAATGCTGGCTTGCCCCCTCAAAGCTGGCGAAGCTGTGGGAGAACTGAAGCCGGGGGAAGGGGGCGGGGCATGGCGCGGCCTGGCTCCGCCCCCTCCCCCAGCTTCAACGCTCCCCAGCTTCTCCAGCCTTGAGGGGGCAGTGCCAAGCCAGCGATGGCAGAGCCAGCACAATGCTGGCTTGCCCCTCAAAGCTGGCGAAGCTGTGGGAGACCTGAAGCCGGGGGAAGGGGGCGGGGCATGGCGCGGCCTGGCTCCGCCCCCTCCCCCAGCTTCAACGCTCCCCCAGCTTCTCCAGCCTTGAGGGGGCAGTGCCAAGCCAGCGGTGGCAGAGCCAGCACAATGCTGGCTTGCCCCCTCAAAGCTGGCGAAGCTGTGGGAGAACTGAAGCCGGGGGAAGGGGTCGGGGCATGGCACGGCCTGGCTCCGCCCACTCCCCAGCTTCAACGCTCCCCAGCTTCTCCAGCCTTGAGGGGCAGTGCCAAGCCAGCGATGGCAGAGCCAGCACAATGCTGGCTTGCCCCTCAAAGCTGGCGAAGCTGTGGGAGAACTGAAGCCGGGAAGGGTGCGGGGCATGGCGCGGCCTGGCTCCACCCCTCCCCAGCTTCAGCGCTCCCACAGCTTTGCCAGCCTTGAGGGGGCAGTGCCAAGCCAGCGGTGGCAGAGCCAGCACAATGCGGGCTTGCCCTCAAAGCTGGCGGCTGTGGGAGAACTGAAGCCGGGAGGGGCGGGGCATGGCACGGCCTGGCTCCGCCCCTCCCCCAGCTTCAACGCTCCCCCAGCTTCGCCAGCCTTGAGGGGGGCAGTGCCAAGCCAGCGATGGCAGAGCCAGCACAATGCTGGCTTGCCCCCTCAAAGCTGGCGAAGCTGTGGGAGAACTGAAGCCGGGGGAAGGGGGGCGGGGCATGGCACGGCCTGGCTCCGCCCCCTCCCCCAGCTTCAACGCTCCCCCAGCTTCGCCAGCCTTGAGGGGGCAGTGCCAAGCCAGCGATGGCAGAGCCAGCACAATGCTGGCTTGCCCCCTCAAAGCTGGCGAAGCTGTGGGAGAACTGAAGCCGGGGGAAGGGGGCGGGGCATGGCACGGCCTGGCTCCGCCCCCCCCCCAGCTTCAACGCTCCCCCAGCTTCGCCAGCCTTGAGGGGCCAGTGCCAAGCCAGCGGTGGCAGAGCCAGCCCAATGCTGCCTTGCCCCTCAAAGCTGGCGAAGCTGTGGGAGAACTGAGGCTGGGGAAGGGGCGGGGCATGGCACGGCCTGGCTCCGCCCTCCAGCTTCAACGCTCCCCCCAGCTTCGCCAGCCTTGAGGGGCAGTGCCAAGCCAGCGATGGCAGAGCCAGCACAATGCGGGCTTGCCCCTCAAAGCTGGCGAAGCTGTGGGAGTGCTGAATCCGGGGGGAGGGGCGGGCATGGCACGGCCTGGCTCCGCCCTCCAGCTTCAACGCTCCCCCAGCTTCGCCAGCCTTGAGGGGGGCAGTGCCAAGCCAGCGGGGGCAGCGCCGGCACAATGCTGGCTGAGCACTGCCCCCGCAAGGCTGGCGAAGCTGTGGGAGAGCTGAAGCCCGGAAGGGGGGCGGGGCATGGCACGGCCTGGCTCCGCCCCTCCCCAGCTTCAACGCTCCCCCAGCTTCGCCAGCCTTGGGGGCAGTGCCAAGCCAGCGGTGGCAGAGCCAGCACAATGCTGGCTTGCCCCCTCAAAGCTGGCGAAGCTGTGGGAGAACTGAAGCCGGGGGGGGGGGGGGCATGGCACGGCCTGGCTCCGCCCCCTCCCCCAGCTTCGGCGCTCCCAGCAGCTGCCCCAGCCTTGAGGGGGCAGTGCCAAGCCAGCGGTGCCAGAGCCAGCACAATGCTGGCTTGGCACTGCCTCCTCAAGGCTGGCGAAGCTGTGGGAGAACTGGAGCCAGGGGAGGGGGCACGGGGCATGGTGTGGGATGTCTCCTCCCCTGACTTCGGCACTCCCAGCAGCTTCTCCCAGCAGCTCACCATCCCCCAGCCGTTCTTTTCTGTGTTACAGTGTCATTGTGTGTCATTTGGTTGGTGGTGTGCCCCCGGATTTTTTTAATGTTAAAAGTGCGCCGCGGCTCAAAAAAGGTTGGGAAACACTGTATTATAGTACATTATATTATAAAATAATAAATAAAATTATTTATTTAAATAAAAATAATTTTAATACATATATAAAATTAACGCAATTAAGCAGATAAAGTAAAATAAACAACAAATAAACCAAAAAAATATAAATAAATGAAATAAAATAAACTCAAGATGACGAGCTGCGGCACGAACGAACGAAGAGCCACACCCACTGCTTTAACGTGGTGAGATGTATTCCACACTGGGCATGCATACGCAGCAGCAGAGTAGCAACGCGCAAGGGCAGATGCCTTCACTGTGTCTGGTTGTGATCCCCAGGTTGTGCCAGTCAGCTTTCGTATGATATTATTAATCGCACCCACTTTTTGCTCGCCTGTCTATTGTAGTATACTTTACATTAGACTAATAGTTTATTAAAGGACGCATAGCTTTACCTCCTCCTCCTCCGCTTCCCAGACGAATGCGAATCTCGTCTCCAGAGACATCTGGAAGTTGGGAAAAGTTGACACTGGGGAGAAAGAAGAAAGGACACATAACACTGTGTTGTCGAAGACTTTCATGGCTGCAATCACTGGGTTGCTGTGAGTTTTTCAGGCTGCCTGGCTATGTTCCAGAAGCATTCTCTCCTGACATTTCACCCACATCTATGGTAGGCATCCCCAGAGTTTGTGAGGTCTGTTCGAAACTAGGCAAGTGGGGTTTATATCCCTGTGGAATAATGTCCAGGATGGGAGAAAGAACTCCTCCTGTCTGAATGTTGCAATTGGCCAGCTTGATTAGCATTGAAGGGTCATGCAGCTTCAAAGGCTGGCTGCTTCCTGCCTGGGGGAATCCTTTGTTGGGCAGTGTTAGCTGGCCCTGATTGTTTTCTGTCAGGAATTCCCGTTTTTCTTTATTTTAGAGGGCTTTTTAAAAAAAAAAAAAATACTGGGAGCCAGATTTTGTTCATTTCCATGTTGTCTTCCTTTCTGTTGAAATGATCCACATGCTTCTTGTGGATTTCAATGGCTTCTCTGTGTAATGTATAATACTGTATTTACTCTTGGGTAGATTGTCTGGAGGCTCTACTGTATAATACCAGACTGTACTGTATCATACTGACCTCACAACCTCTGAGGATGCTTGCCATAGATGTGGGCGAAACGTCAGGAGAGAATGCTTCTGGAACATGGCCAGACAGCCTGGAAAACTCACCACAACCCGATAATAAAACAGTATTATCATGATATTTTTATATATATTACTGGTAGCATTGTATTGAATGCATTAGTACTATTATATTGCAATAGTACTGTTGTTATATATTACATTGCAATAGTATTATTATTATATTCTATTGCAGTAGTATTATTATTTTTATATATTATATTGCAATAGTATTATTGTTACATACTGTATTGCAATAGTATTATTGTTATATATTGTATTGCAATAGTATTGTTATATTTTATTATACAGTGTTCCCACTATAAATGAAATACCGCGATGTAGGGATACTCTATTTATTTTAATATTTATACATTATTTTAGTAGTTATACACTGTTTTATATATTACCAGTGGTATTATTATATTGCAATAGTATTATTGTTATATATGATTATATTGTATTATTAGTATTAGCATTATAGTATATTACATTATATACCAAAGCAAACCAATCCAACTCTTAGGTAGACTGCGCCTGTGCCTGGAGGCTCTACTGCAGGGGTGCTCAGTATGGTGATCGGGATCACCAGGGTGATCATCAGGCCTCATCCTGGTGATCTTCAGGCCCCTGACCAGGTTTTTTGCTGTTGGTCCTCTTCACGCGCCCCTGCACGCTGCAAAGAAGTCCTCCGTCGTTGCTCCTCCACGCTCCCTGCTCGCGCGCCGCCTCCAAAAGCTCCAGAGTCCAAGAGGCAGAATGGGCCCCCTCGTTTGGATTCCTCCTCCTCCCTCCGTCCTTCTCCAGCCACTCAGAGTCGTAGGAGACCACAGGGGTGGGCCTGATGACCCGATGCATGGCTGGCCCGCAAGCATGCACAGAAGCGCCCATTCTGCTTCTCTGACTTCTCGTGAGCTCCTGCAGACGGCACGCATGCTGGCGGCGTGGAAATAGGAGCAACGACAGAGGAGAAGGAGGAGGACGCTTTGGGGTCATTTCCTTACCGCATCTCAAAGGTCGGTCTTTTTACTTGGGGGTGGGTGCTTGATTGTTCTGTGGCATGTCTCTTTGTTTATTTTTAATGTTTAAAATGGCCTTTTAGCTCCAAAGCCTCTCTGCTTGCTTTGTTCCTTGAGAAATATATGTTGGGGAATATGGAAATGTGGGAGAAATGGGGTGGTTGGATGTATTTTTGCATGCCCCTTTGTTTACCTTGCTGACTATTAAATGGCCTTGCAGTTCAAAAGCCTCTCTTCTTACTTTCTGGCTGATAATATGTGTGGTAATATGGCAGTGTGGGAGAAATGGGGTGGTTGGATGTATTTTTATGCTCTGTTTTATATTGTTGTTATTAAATTGAAATGTTGATGTTTTATAACTTCATTTTATGTAAACTGCCCCGAGCCTGCTGGAAGGAGCGGTACATAAAAATGAATAATAAATATAAATAAATAAATAAGAAAATAGTTATACGTTTTACATTTCTGGGCAGGTGATCTTTGGGACTTGGTTTTTTAATCAGTAGCTCCCATGCTGAAAAAGTGTAAGCACCCCTGCTCTACTGTATAATACCATACTGTACTGTATCATACTGACCTCACAACCTCTGAGGATGCTTGCCATAGATGTGGGCGAAACGTCAGGAGAGAATGCTTCTGGAACATGGCCAGACAGCCTGGAAAACTCACCACAACCCGATAATAAAACAGTATTATCATGATATTTTTATATATATTACTGGTAGCATTGTATTGAATGCATTAGTACTATTATATTGCAATAGTATTATTGTTACATATTGTATTGCAATACTATTATTATTATATATTGTATTGCAATAGTATTATTGTTATATATTATATTGCAATAGTATTATTGTTATATTTTATTATACAGTGTTCCCACTATAAATGAAATACCGCGATGTAGGGATACTCTATTTATTTTAATATTTATACATTATTTTAGTAGTTATACACTGTTTTATATATTACCAGTGGTATTATTATATTGCAATAGTATTATTGTTATATATGATTATATTGTATTATTAGTATTAGCATTATAGTATATTACATTATATACCAAAGCAAACCAATCCAACTCTTAGGTAGACTGCGCCTGTGCCTGGAGGCTCTACTGTATAATACCATACTCTATATTTCCAGTTGTATTATCATATTGCAATATTATTATTAGTGTTATATGTGATTATATTGTATTATTAGTATTAGCATTATAGTGTATTACATTATATACCAAAAGCAAACCAATCCAACTCTCGGGTAGACTGCGCCTGTGCCTGGAGGCTCTACTGTATAATACCATACTCTATATTTCCAGTTGTATTATTACATTGCAATATTATTATTATTATTATTATATTATTATACTGTATTCTGTTATTGCAGAAGAACTTCTCCCTGAAAGCCAATGCGGCTTCAAAGGTAATAGGAGCACCACAGATATGGTTTTTGCCCTTAGACAACTACAAGAGAAATGGAGAGAGCAGAACAAAGGACTCTATGTCACATTTGTCGACCTCACCAAAGCCTTCGACACTGTGAGCAGAAAAGGTCTGGGGCAGATCCTGGAACGTCTAGGATGTCCCCCCAAATTCCTCAAAATGACTATCCTGTACATGAGGGCCAGCGCGGCCAAGTCAGATACGGTGATGCTCTCTCGGAGCCCTTTCTCATAACTAATGGAGTGAAACAAAGTTGTGTTCTTGCACCAACCCTATTTACAATCTCCTTCAGCATGATGCGCCAAAGGGCTACGGCAGACCTCGAAGAAGGCATATATATATATATATATATATATATATATATATATACGCTATAGTACTGATGGTATCTTGTTCAACTTAAGCCGTCTGAGGGCTCTCACTAAGACTCTAAACTATCTAGTCCGTGAGCTGCTTTTTGCAGACGATGCTGCCCTTGTCGCCCATTCAGAAGCAGCCCTGCAGCGCCTCACATCCTGCTTTGCAACAGCTGCAGAGCTATTTGGGCTGGAAGACAGACTGAAGAAATTGGAAGTCCTGTACCAGCCCACACCACAGGAAGAACACCACCATCCCCATGTCAGCATAGGCACATCTGTGCTGAAGTCCGTTCAGCAGTTCACCTCCCTGGGAAGCATCATCTCTTCAGGCGCCAAGATTGACAAAGAGATAGATCACAGATTAGCAAAGGCATAGAGTGCATTTGGAAGGCTTCACAAAAGAGTCTGGAGCAACAAGCACCTGAGGCAACGCACAAAAATCAGTGTGTACAGAGCTATTGTACTGTCTATTCTCCTCTATGGGTCTGAAACATGGGTCACCTATCGCCAACACCTACGACTCCCTGAACGCTTTCATCAGCGCTGTCTTTGCACAATCCTAAATATACACTTGACCGACTATGTGAGTAACTTTGCTGTCCTTGAGCAAGCAGGGGTCACCAGCGTTGAGGCCATG
The DNA here is from genome assembly GCA_030556195.1 of Anolis apletophallus. NCBI lineage: Eukaryota > Metazoa > Chordata > Lepidosauria > Squamata > Anolidae > Anolis > Anolis apletophallus. Next base: position 10,846 of record JARBWK010002026.1, read on the forward strand.
CTATTGAGAACACAGCTGCGCTGGGCAGGACACGTCTCTAGGATGGAGGACCACTGCCTCCCAAAGATACTACTCTATGGTGAACTCGCCACGAGTCAGCGCAAGAGAGGCGCCCCCAAAAAGAGATATAATTTATTTATTTATTTCCATCATTTCTACCCCGCTTCTTCTCAACCCCTGAGGGGGGACTCAGAGCGGCCTAACAACGGCAACGATTCGATGCCACAAAGTATACATATAATAAAAGCAAACAGTTAAGAATAAAATACATTAAAATACAGCTAGAATTAAAATACGGTTAACAGTAAAATGCATCGTGTACATTAACAACAGTTAAAACAGTATTCCATCCATAAGCATTAGGTCTTGTCCACCAGATTGCCATCTCAATCCAATCAAAGTGCCGTATTGTGCTAAAGTGCAAACGCTTGGTCCCATAACCAGGATTTCACTTTTTTTCTGAATACCAGGAGGGATGAAGCTGATCGAATATCAATAGGGAGTGCGTTCCACAGACGGGGAGCCACCACCGAGAAGGCCCTCTCCCTTGACCCCACCAACCGCATTTGAGATGTAGGCCAGTGTTTCTCAACCAGTGTGCCGGGGCACACTAGTGTGCCGTGAGCGATCGTCAGGTGTGCCGTGGGAGATTGGAACCTCCAGGAGGGGAGGGGGGAGAGTCTAGTGTGTTGAAGTATAAAAACCTTAAGAAACCTACCTCGATAAAGGCACAAAATTACAACCACCCCTCTCCCCACCCGTTGTCTACTTGGTCTCTCCCTCTCCATGCATTGGGAAGGCCCGCCTCCCTTTCCCCAAGTAGAGACCTCCTAATGCCTCCCCCCCCCAGGCCTAATGCCAGATGGTTCAGTCCAGCACCGGTCCCACCCCTCCCTCCTCCCCGGTGTGCATGAAACCGCTCTCGGCCTCCCTCTGGCCCCCTGCCTAACGCCACCGCCTTCCTTCCTGCTTGCTACGCCAGCCCACCCGGGCCGCCCCGCTGACCCCCGAGGAGCTGCGCAGGTGGTGAGTGAGGATCCTGCTTCCCACGACCCCAATTCAAGGCGGGGAGGGGGCAACCTAAGTGAGAGGGAGACTGCTGGTCTTTCGATGCTCCCCCTCCAGAAACTGTAACTCTCAAATGTCAAGGTCTATTTTCCCCAAACTCCACCTGTGTTCACATTTGGGCATATTGAGTATTTATGCCAAGTTTGGTCCTGATCCAACATAGTTTGAGTCCACAGTGCTTTCTGAATATAGGTGAACTACAACTCCAAAACTCAAGGTCATTGCCCACCAAACTCTTATAGTATTTTCTCTTGGTTATGGGAGTTCTGTGTGGGAAATTTGTGTCTTTCTGCCATTCCTGCCAGGATATCTATGTTGTGTTCATCGAAACAGGCCCAGGTTTCACACTGAGTGTATAAATACATTTAAAAACATATTAACTCTATGTATTACTGTGTTAGAGTGTCATTTTGTGTCATTTTGGTTGGTGGTGTGCCCCAGGATTTTGCAAATGTAAAAAGTGTGCCGCGGCTCAAAAAAGGTTGGGAAACACTGATGTAGGCGGAAGCGAGAGCAGTGGCCTCCCCGGATGATCTTAAGGTACAGGATGGGACGTAGCGGCTGATGCATTTGGACAAGTAAGCTGGGTCGGAACCGTATAGAGCTTTAAAGGTCTAAACCAGCACTTTGAATTGAGCTCGGAATTGGACAGGCAGCCAGTGGAGCTGACACAGCAGGGGGGTGGTATGCTCCCTGTATGTAGCTCCAGTTAGTAGTCTGGCTGCCGCCCGTTGGACTAATTGCAGTTTCCGAACTGTCTTCAAAGGCAGCCCCACGTAGGGTGTGTTGCAGTAATCTATTCGGGATGTGACCAGAGCGTGGACGACCGTAGCCAGATCACACTTCCCAAGGTACGGGCGCAGCTGGTGCACGAGTCTTAACTGTACAAAAGCTCTCCTGGCCACCGCTGAGACCTGGGCTTCCAAGGGTCAGCGGTGAGTCCAGGATCACTCCCAAGCTGCGAACCTGCGTCTTCAGGGGGAGTGTCACCCCGTCCAACACAGGCTGTAACCCTATGCCCTGTTTGGCCTTTCGACTGACCAGGGGGACCTCTGTCTTGTCTGGATTCAGTTTCAATTTGCTAGCCCTCATCCAGTCCGACACAGCAGCCAAGCACCGGTTCAAAGTGAGGCCATGCTATTGAGAACACAGCTGCGCTGGGCAGGGCACATCTCTCTGATGGAGGACCACCGCCTCCCAAAGATACTACTCTATGGTGAACTCCGCAAGGAGAGGCGCCCCAAAAGGAGATCTAAGGACTGCCTGAAACAACATCTCAGGCTCGACCAGATTGATCCCCAACAACGGTCCACCCTGGCCTCACATCGGGAGGCGTGGAGACGCACTCTCCACTATCGAGAAGACACGCCGAAACGGGCCTCGACAACGCAGAAAGAACCGCCGCTCGGAAACGACATCACCCGAGGAGACTTTCTGCGGTGCTTTCTGCTACCGGACTTGCCTGTCTCAGATTGGCCTTTTTAGTCATCAACGCGCTTGTAAGAAGCGCGGGATGAGCCCTTCCTAAAGAATCTTCGTTCGTGAAGTAATGCCAAGAGATAAAATTACTATATTGCAATATTATTATTATTATCTGTGATTATATTGTATTATTAGTATTAGCATTATAGTGTATTACATTATATACCAAAAGCAAACCAATCAAACTCTCAGGTAGACTGCGCCTGTGCCTGGAGGCTCTACTGAGGAGCTTCCCTTCCCTCGGGCCTGCCTTCTTTGTCCTCAGCCTCGAAGGAGTGAATTCCCCCCTCCCCTTTTTGCGGCCTAGCGCCTTTTCGGGGCCTAAAGCCGCCTCGGCCTCACCTGCCGTTGAAGCCCAGGGGCAAGGTGGGGTCCTCCGCCGGCAGGGAGTCCATGGCGGAGGGGGAGAGGGGAGGAGAGCGGGCGGCTGCGGCTCCTCCGCCGGTGGCACGGGCTGCTCTGCTCCCGACTTTGGCGGCGGGCTCGGGATTCAAACCGCCACTCAGGCCGGCGCCATCTTCGCGAAGCCAACGACGCCGCCCTCAGAAGGGCAGCCGCAGGCAGCCTTGAGCAGTTTGCCCTCTTCCCTCCCGAGGAACGCCTCCGGCGCCGTCTTTGTTGAGGGCATCGATGTGGCAAATCGTAAATAGAGATTTGGCCAATCAGCGCTCTCGTTTCTAAACTCCCTTTGAATCCTGAACCTGAGGAGCCGAGCGCCATTTTGGAAAAAGCCCGGCCGCCATCTTGAAGCCGACACAGCCGCCCTTAAAAGGGCAACTGCACTCAGTGAATGAGAGAAATCGTCGTTGAGGGTGTTTCGGGCGCCATCTTTGTTGAGGGAATCGGCGACGCCGGAACAGGGAAGACCCGGATGATGGAAGTCTTCCCTATTTATTACGGACGCGCCTGCGCAGTGAGAGACAGTGAAGAGCTCAGGACCAACTGAATGTGGAAGGAGCCAGTGTTTCCTTCCTACCTTCCTTTCTCTCCCTTCCTCTTCCCCTTTTCCTTCCTACCTTCCTTTCTCTCCCTTCCTCTTCCCCTTTTCCTTCCTACCTTCCTTTCTCTCCCTTCCTCTTCCCCTTTTCCTTCCTACCTTCTTTTCTCCTTTCCTTCCCCTCTTCCTTCCTACCTTCCTCTTCTCCTTTCCTTCCTTCCTTTCTCTCCTTCCCTTCTTCTTTTTGCTTGCTACCTTCCTTTCCTCCCTTCCTCTTCCCCTTTTCCTTCCTGCCTTCCTTTCTCTCCCTTCCCTTTTCCTTCCTACCTTTACTTTCTCCCATCCTCTTCCCCCTCTTCCTTCCTACCTTCCTCTTCTCCTTTTCCTTCCTTCCTTTCTCTCCCTTCCTCTTCCCCTTTTCCTTCCTACCTTCCTTTCTCTCCCTTCCTCTTCCCCTTTTCCTTCCTACCTTCCTTTCTCTTCCTCATCCCCCTTTCCTTCCTACTTTCCCTTCTCTCTCTTCCTCTTCCCCTTTTTCTTCCTACCTTCCTTTCTCTCCCTTCCTCTTCCCCTTTTCCTTCCTACCTTCTTTTCTCTCCCTCTTCCCCTTTTCTTTCCTACTTCCCTTTCTCTCCCTTCCTCTTCCCCTTTACTTCCTACCTTCCTTCCCTCCCCTCCTCTTCCCCTTTTCCTTCCTACTTTCCTTTTTCTCCCTTCCTCTTCCCCTTTTCCTTCCTACCTTCCTTTCTCTTCCTCATCCCCCTTTCCTTCCTACTTTCCCTTTCTCTCCCTTCCTCTTCCCCTTTTTCTTCCTACCTTCCTTTCTCTCCCTTCCTCTTCCCCTTTTCCTTCCTACCTTCCTTCCTCTTCCCCTTTTCCTTCCTACCTTCTTTTCTCTCCCTCTTCCCCTTTTCTTTCCTACTTCCCTTTCTCTCCCTTCCTTTTTCCCCCTTTGCTTCCTTCCTTCCTTTCCTCCCTTCCTCTTCCCCTTTTCCTTCCTTCCTTTTTTTCTCTCCCTTCCTCTTCCCCTTTTCCTTCCTACCTTCCTTTCTCTTCCTCATCCCCCTTTCCTTCCTACTTTCCCTTCTCTCTCTTCCTCTTCCCCTTTTTCTTCCTACCTTCCTTTCTCTCCCTTCCTCTTCCCCTTTTCCTTCCTACCTTCCTCTTCCTCTTCCCCCCTTTTTCCTTCCCACCTCTTCTCTCTCCCTCTTCCCTTTTTCTTCCTACTCCTTTCTCCCTTCCCTTCCTTTTCCCTTCCTACCTTCCTTCCTCTCCCTTCCTCTTCCCCCTTTTTCCTTCCTACTTTCCTTTTCTCCTTCCTCTTCCCCCTTTTTCCTTCCTACCTTCCTTCTCTTCCCATCCCCCTTTCCTTCCTACTTTCCCTTCTCTCTCTTCCTCTTCCCCTTTTTCTTCCTACCTTCCTTCCTCTTCTCTCCCTTCCCCCTCTTTTCCTTCCCCTTCTCTTCCTCTTCCCTTTTCCTTCCTACCTCTCTTTTCTCTCCTTCCCTTTTTCTTCCCTTTCTCCTCCCTTCCTTTTTCCCTTTCCTTCCCACTCCTTCCTCCTCCCTTCCTCTTCCCCTTTTCCTTCCTACTTTCCTTTTTCTCCCTTCCTCTTCCCCTTTTCCTTCCTACCTTCCTTTCTCTTCCAACCCCCTTTCCTTCCTACTTTCCCTTCTCTCTCTTCCTCTTCCCCTTTTTCTTCCTACCTTCCTTTCTCTCCCTTCCTCTTCCCCTTTTCCTTCCTACCTTCCTTCCTCTTCCCCTTTTCCTTCCTACCTTCTTTTCTCTCCCTCTTCCCCTTTTCTTTCCTACTTCCCTTTCTCTCCCTTCCTTTTCCCCTTTTCCTTCCTACCTTCCTTCCTCTCCCTTCCTCTTCCCCTTTTCCTTCCTACCTTCCTTTCTCTCCCTTCCTCTTCCCCTTTTCCTTCCTACCTTCCTTTCTCTTCCTCATCCCCCTTTCCTTCCTACTTTCCCTTCTCTCTCTTCCTCTTCCCCTTTTTCTTCCTACCTTCCTTTCTCTCCCTTCCTCTTCCCCTTTTCCTTCCTACCTTCCTTCCTCTTCCCCTTTTCCTTCCTACCTTCTTTTCTCCCTTCCTCTTCCCCTTTTCTTTCCTACCCCCTTTCCCTTTTTT
>JARBWK010002027.1:0-16458 GCA_030556195.1 Anolis apletophallus
AACTCATATGGACAATTTTGGAGTATTTTGGATTTCCAAAAAGCTAATCTAAATATTTATGGGACTATTAAACACAGCCATGATTTATGGACATTACTCAGATCCTTATGAGGAATGCCCTTTGCAATTACTACAGTATAGCATGCAGCAATGTTTTACTAATGGCAGAATCATGGCAGGAACTGATTCCTTACATAAATATATACCAGAAAGAAAAAAAAGATGGTCCTCTATCATCTGTCTATCTGGGTAGAGGTTGGTCAAACAAATTTCATTTTCTTGCAATGAGATGGACAAAGAATTCCATTTCTTTGTCATCTCAAGGACCCTCCATGATTGTTTTCTTTTCTTATCTATTTATCAAGACTCCTCAGAACTGCAAAACAACCCCAAAATTGCATTCTTTATCCCTGAGCTATCTTGGGAACTTAAGGCAATCAAGTCTATAGACTGCCATGAAAATGAAGATGAATTGTGAAATTTTGCCTTGCTTCACCAGACTGCCAATCACCTTTCATCTTCAATAAGGTGTCTGGGGAATGGACACAAAGAAGGAAGAAAAGCTTTATACATCCATATATGGAGTTCATTTAAAGGAGGTTAAAGAACATTCACACTTTCCACAGACAGAAGTGGCTGCTTGCTAGCCCGTCTAGTCACAATGATATCTATGAAGGAAATCTGCTGGTGCCACTGACTCTTTCTCAAACTCTCATTTTATGAGTGGGTTGCTGAATCCCTGGCCACTGAGAACAAAATCTTCTTAGAGTGGCATAGTAACAGCTGCTGGCTTTCATGTCAGCAGGGCAGAAAAATTCATTCTGAGATTTAGTCTAAATTTTAAAGGGCTATCCAGGGATTGTCAAACCTATTTTGGGAGTATGGCAACCAGCACGTTGATAGTTTTCTTTGTTTTGAAACATCACTAATCTTCACCAAAACAGATGCCGTTAGCTATCACTAGGTGACAACTTCAAGTATACCAATAATAATTTTAGCACATTAGAGGAAACTATAATGACAGCCACCTCTGTGGATCTCATGTCTTCAGTGGTCATCAAGTTTTTGACAGAAATAAAAAATGTTACTCTTGGGAGGATTTGTATCTGGATAAGGGGTTTCTCAGGCAATCTATTGTGGGGCTTTTGCATGCCATGCAAAACTGTTTCCAAAGTGTTCTAATTCAACATGCCCTGAGTGCCCTGAGGGATTTGGAGCCTGTCAGCGTCTCGCTCGAGGAGCTAGTCACCACCTGGAACTGTAAGCTATCCACGGCTCGGCGAGATTGCCCCTAAGCGCCCTCTCAAACCCCGCAGCGATGCTCTCCATGGTTCACCAAAGATCTTAGAACCATGAAGCGGGGAGAAGAGGCGGCTGGAGCGCATGTGGAGGAAGCTCCGTGACGGGCCTTCGCAATCAGCTTATAAGCTCTTTAGTGAGGCTTATGAGCATGCAGTCAAGAAAGCGAAAAATTCTCATTATGCCTCCTTGATAGCGTCTGCAGATTCACGCCCGGCCCAATTGTTCAGGATAATTCGACAGTTGATGATGGTCCCTACCATCCCAAAAAATGATGATCGGGCCCCTTTCCGCGAGGCTTTCCAGAATCATTTCGCAGACAAGATTGCGACGCTCCGCGGGACCTCTCCGCCACGGTTGATACAGTACAGGAGCTTGAGACTCCGTGGCCCTCCGCCGGGTCCACCCGACCGGTTTGGCCACTGGGCGCAGAGGATGTTGACAAGATTGTCGCAGCTCTTCGACCAACCACCTGCTCCCTCGACCCGTGCCCCTCACGCTGATTCGAGGCTTGGTGGAGGGTTACGAGATCCCCTCTGTTGAATATAGTCAACTGCTCCCTTGAGCAAGGGCTTTTTCAGAGGAGTTAAAAGAGGCGGTGGTTAGTCCATTGCTGAAGAAGCCCGGGTTAGATCCCCGGCTCCCTCCACCACCGCCCAGTGTCCAATTTACCGTGCCTGGGCAAGGTAATTGAGAGGGCAGCAATGGACCAGCTGCGAACATTCCTGGATGATGCAACCTGGCTTGACCCCTTCCAGTCCGGCTTCCGTTCAGGCCATGGGACAGAGACCGTCCTGGTCTCCATCACAGACCTACTCCGTTGCCACTTGGATCGAGGCGGATCGGCGCTGCTCGTGTATTGGACCTCACGGCAGCGTTTGATACTGTCGATTACCAACTTTTTGACACACCGCCTCGCGGTGGCGGGTGAGGGGACAGCCCTCAACTGGCTGTCCTCCTTCCTCCAAAACCGCCTGCAGCGAGTGAAGCGGGGAGGGGTGGTCTCCGAGGGCTCCCCCTTACATTGTGGAGTTCCTTAGGGGGCCATTCTCTCCCCCGCTGTTATTTAACATCTACATGCGACCACTCGCCCAATTGGTACGGAGTTTTGGGCTGGAATGTCACCAGTACGCTGATGACACCCAGCTCATTCTGAGGATGGACCCCAGGGTGGAATCTGTACCCGATAATTTCCATCTCTGCCTAGAAGTCGTAACTGGATGGCTGCGAGCCAGTAAGTTGAAGGTGAACCCGACGAAGACGGAGATCTTGTGGCTGGGCCGCCCGGAGGGGTAGAGACCCAGTTGCCGACGTTTGATGGTGTGGCACTTCGCCCACAGCCCCTAGTTAAGAGCCTTGGGGTCCAGCTAGACACCCAACTGTCGATGGAAGCGCAGATTGCCTGCGCTTGCAAGACAGCGTTCTACCATCTGCGGCAGGCGAAACGTCTGGCTCCTTACCTCTCCCGCTGCGACCTGGCCACGGTGATCCAAGCCACGGTCATCTCGAGGCTTGATTACTGTAATGCGCTGTACATTGGCCTACCCTTGTCGGTGATCCGAAAACTTAAGTTGGTGCAGAACGCAGCAGCGCCTGCTGTCGGAGCCCCAAGATCTGCGCATGTGACCCCACTCCTGCGTGCACTGCACTGGCTTCCCATCGAATTCCGGGTCTTCTTCAAGGTGTTAGTTTTAACTTTCAAGGCCTTATATGGTTTGGGGCCAGTGTACTTGAGGGAGCGTCTTACCCCATACAAACCCAGAAGATCACTGCGCTCAGAGGGGCTTAATCTACTAGAGGTCCCTAGTATTAAGATCTGTAGGCTGTCGAGCACCCGGCAGAGAGCATTTACAGTGGCCGCTCCGACCCTCTGGAATTCTCTGCCGGAGGAGATACGAGCACTACGGGGTTTGTTGGCCTTCCGCAAGTCTGTGAAGACTTGGCTATATAGGCAGGCATTTGGTCCCAACTGATGCCTCCTTAGTTGCCAGCTGCCAACATACCGTCCTGCCATGTATCGCCTCTGCGTATTATTGCTTGCCGGGATCATTTGTGGGAGGGGGCGTTTGGGTATACGTCTTTTATCTGTTTATTGATGTTTTATTGATTTTATGCTGTAAACCGCTCTGGGCTCCAGAGAGAGCGGTCTACCAAATCGAATTTATAAATAAATAAATAAATAAATAAACATAAGTCTGTACCTGTCAGTAAAAAAAATTAAGCATGTAATATACTTTGCCATATACACCTGCATCTTTGAGAGTCAATCTAAGCCCCTATAGTAGTTGGTTTATTAGTTCTTCTTAACCACTGACCACATGGAAAAGATGTACAAGTCTGAAAAAGGGAGAGGGAAAGTACACAAGCTACTAGCTGAATTCTACAAAGAAGCTTGGAATCCACATAATTATGATGATGTCAATAGTCATCTCTCACATTTAAAGAAAGTGAACAACATCTACTGTATCAGAGTGCTGGTTACCTTCTTTTTTGTGGACAAGTACTGTATATCTGGAAATTAATTTTTTCATCAGCTGCTTCCCATATCTAATGTAACACACACACACACATACACACACACACTGTATGTATGTGTGTATGTATGTATGTGTATATATTTGTGTATGTGTATGTATGTGTGTGTATGCCTATACCACAATAAGAATAAGAAAAACAGTAATTGCTAATTTCTGATGAAAATTTGTTAGTAGAGTTCTGCATTTTAAAATATATGCCCTTTTGCAGGGGCTTATTTACCATTCTGTCTGAGTTATTACCTACCAGTCAATTACTATGAAAGCATTAGACTAGGAGAAGCAGAGGTGAATGATTGTTCATTAACTGCATAACTTAATTACCAACTGTGATGCCCTTGATGACATATCTCTCCATGTTGTTCTTTGAGGTCAGTGGTGCCAGTGCTCCATTTGTTTTTATAATAATCTATACATGTATCTGCTTATTTCTGTTTTCACCGTGGTGGCAACAAGGCACATAAGCTTGGAGATGAGGTAAGATCAACAAGTGGAGATCAGCAATCATTCTGCTATTTGCAGGTAATTTGCCATGAGAAATGTCTGCATTAATGACATCGTGGTAATTCCACCACCATGTCTAAGTGTAGTAGATTAATCTAGATTTAATGCAACATACAGACAAACCCACACAGCTTAAAATGGCTGTTACATGAAGGACATTCATAGGACACTGATATCCTTGGTTCCCACTGTGATTTGGTTCAAGAAATCCCGGTAGATGTAGCACAGCAGTTCTCGTTCGTGCCTGGAGGGCAGGGAATAGGTCCTGGGGTTCCATTAGCTTTAGGGCCTGCAGCAGCAGAAGTGGATTCAGAGGATGAGCTAGATGACGGGGGAAGCACAGGGCCCTTCGGATGGGCCTCGCTCGCCTGCAGAGAGCTTGGCATGGGATGAAATGATGTTTGGGCCCAGCATAGATTCCGATCACCAGGTGGAGATGGGAAGCAGCGAAGGGAGTTATGAACACCCGGGGAGGAATTCCCAGGAGTTTGAAAGTGTAAACATGGACGGCCGAATGGGAAAGTGCAAGGGAGGAAAGTTCTCAGGAAGATAGCGACACAGCTGCTGAGAGGCAAGGTCGCTCCTTCGATAGGAGACGGGACATTGAATCTACCAGGAGGGCTTGGTCTAGGGTCCTAGACCGGCCGAGGTCCGTGAGCAGAGATTGGAGACGGAGAAGCCTAGCGCGTCGCGGACCTCGGCCGAAGGATGCAGTATAGGGTCCGTGGGAACGCATCCCCAGTTCTCCGGCCACGTCTTTCCTGGATAGGCGTGAGCGGAGTGGGACCACAAGCTAAGCCGTGGTCATCAAGCCTTGCCTTGCCTTTGTTCCTGATCCACATAGATTTGTGGAGCCTTGCCTTTGTTCCTGATCCACATAGCCTTGTGGAGCCTTGCCAAGCTTCAAGCCTCTTTGCTAAGTTCCTTTGGACAATCCTGCTTACTACCTTTTGGACAATCTTGCTTACTATTATTGGACTATTGCTTATTATTGGACTATTTACTCTTTGGAACTGTTTTTATACTCAATAAAGTAGTTAGCCTTCAGTACGTCTCTGTGTGTGTGATTAAGGGGCCCGCTACGTCCGTGATCGTGACAGCTGGCCGGAGAACTCCAAGAACCCCTTATCACACCACGGGACGCCGCTCGGGACGCCGCAAAAAGCGTTCCACGCCAGTGGTCGCCATGGCTAACTTAACGGATGCACAAGTGCAAGCGTTGCAGCAGGAATTGGGTGAGTTACGTACCCGGGCCGGACGGCACCCGGGGGTGAGCCCACCGGCCCGTTTCAGCGGCAACCCGGTTCAGGTGGAGGTTTTTGTTTGCCAAGTGGAACTATACCTGGAGCAGCGGCCCAATGAGTTCGCCAATGATCGTGCCAAGGTGGTGTTTATCTTCAACCTGATGGAAGGGACCGCAGCAACGTGGGCCACCGCGTTGATCCGGCCCAGTCTCCCCATACCAACACGCTGCAGGCCTTCCTAGCGCGATCAGGGCGACATGGGGGCGCCCGTGAATGAAGAGCTGGCTGAGAGAGATTTGGCCCGACTGACCATCAAGGATCTAACCCTGTCCCAGTATATTTCCCGTTTTCGAGTCCTGGCTGCCCAGGTGCAGTGGAACGTATCCGCGTTGCGTTACCACTATACTGCAGGGCTGAATTCGGAAATGCAGCAGGAGATGTTGAAACATCCTCGGCCTGATGATCTCGAGGCCGCCATTGCCCTGAGCCTTCGTGTGGAAGCTGGACTGCAGACCAGGAGGCGGTGGGACAAAGCCCCAATGGAGAAACCTGTGGCCAGGAGGGAAGGGGGAGCCGGGCAGTTCCAACCCCGGCAGTTGCCGATCCCCGCTGGCCCTGACGATCCGGAGCCCATGCAGTTGGGGACAGTACGGCCCAAAGTGGACCAGGCGGAGAAGGCTCGGCGTCAGCGTCTCAACTTATGCTGGTACTGCGGGGGGGCTGGACATTTTTCAAAGGAGTGCCCCCAGAAACCGCGTGGAAAGACTCCTCGGGCCTCCGCCGCCCTCGGCGGCCCCGAGGCAGAAAGAAGCCATCCAAGCGACGGGGAAGGGGCCGGCCGGGTGTAAGAGGGTTCGCTCACTCGGCCGACGTCGCTAACCTTCCCCCTGAACCCAAGACTGGACAATTGTTCCTTGTAATGGTCAGCCTGTGGTCCCCGAGAAGGGGCCGATGATGGTCCATGCCATGATAGACTCGGGGGGCCACCAACAACTTCATCGATGCAGACTATGCCCAGTCTGCTGGATTAAAATTTCTTGATCTCCAAGAACCCAAGGGTGTCCAGACGATCGATGGGAGAGTTTTGAAAACCGGGGCTGTGACTCAATATACAGCCCCTACCAGGATGTGGACCAGCTCCCATAAGGAGGACATTTCTTTTCTTGTGACCAAGCTCCCAGATTTCCCCATTGTCCTGGGCATTGTGTGGCTCGCGCTCCACGACCCCCAGATCTCCTGGGCCAAGAGACAGCTAATTTTTTCTTCTGAACATTGCCAAGGCCACTGCATGATGGCCCGGGCGTGCCAGGCTCAAGAAGTGGAGAATGTGGCCACCCTGCCCAAGAAGTATGCCGGATTTTGGGATGTCTTCAGTGAGAAGGAGGCGGAACGCTTGCCTCCGCACCGGCCCTATGACTGTGCTATTGAACTGCAGCCGGGCCCCGGCCGGGGCACCGATTCTGTTCGTCAAGAAGAAATAGGGGGAGTTGCGGCTTTGCAATGACTATAGGGAACTCAACAAGATCACAATCCGGAACCGCTACCCCCTTCCCTTGATCCCCGAGCTCTTGGAGCGGATGCGGGGAGCCAAGGTGTTCACTAAACTGGACCTGAGGGGGGCTTACAACCTGGTCCGGATTCGCCAGGCGATGAATGGAAGACGGCCTTCCAGACCCAAGTGGGGAAGTTTCGAATACCTGGTGATGGGATTCGGTTTGTGCAACGCCCCAGCCTGTTTCCAACATTTCATGAATGACATTTTCCGAGACCTGCTGGACCGCTATTTGGCGGTCTACCTAGACGACCTGCTGATCTTTTCTCCAGATCAGGCGACCCATGACCGCCATGTCAAGGAGGTGCTCCAGAGACTCAGAGCTCACGGGCTCTATGCTAAGCTGGAGAAATGTGCTTTTGATCTGCGGGAGGTGGACTTTCTGGGCTACCGTATCTCTCCTACGGGCATCGCCATGGATGACACCAAGGTCCAAGCCGTGGTTGACTGGGCGCCCCAGGCCAGTAAAAAAGGCATTCAACGATTCCTGGGCTTTGCCAACTACTACAGAAAGTTCATTCCTGACTTTGCCAAGTGGGCTGATCCTATCACCCAGTGTTTGCGGGAAAGGTGCCTTTCGGTGGACTCCGGAAGCAGATGTGGGGTTCCGCAAGTTAAAGCAGCTGTTCACCACTCAGCCGCTTCTGCAGCACCCCAACCCCGCCCTTTCATCGCCCAGGCCGATGCGTCGGATGTGGCGGTGGGAGCGATCCTGCTACAGCCTCAGGGACGGACTTGTTGCCCTGTGCCTACTATTCCCGGCAGCTGACGGCTCCGGAAAAGAACTATACCATTTGGGAGAAGGAACTTCTGGCCATCAAGGTGGCGTTTGAAGTCTGGAGACACCTGCTTGAAGGGGCTAAATTCCCGGTGGAGGTTCACACCAACCACCGGAATTTGGAGCACTTGAAGACCCAGCGCAAATTGAACCAGAGGCAACAGAGATGGTCCCTGTTCTTTGAGCGATTCAATTTCCGCATTCACTATGTGACCCCCCAAGCAGACCAAGCAAGCTGACGCGTTGTCCCGAAAGCCGGAGTACGTTCGCGATGGGGCCGGGCCGTCGGAGGCCCGGTTGCTCAAAGCGGAGAACTTTGCGGCTGCTCGGGCACTCCCTGTCCACCCTCCCGCGGCCCCGCCGGCCCCTGTTGACAAGAGACCCTTGAGTGTGCGCGTTCACGCTCGCCAGCGGACCGACCCGTGGGTGCAAGAGCAGCTGACCAAGGGGCCCCAAGCCCCTTTCCAGGTAAAGAACGGGGTGCTCTACCACCGGGACTCGGTCTATGTTTCCCCTGGGCCGGCGGAGGACATTCTCAAGCTTTGCCACGATAGCCGGGGCCGCAGGCCATTTTGGGCTTTTCAAGACTTTGCAACTGGTCCTACGGGACTTCTGGTCGCAGCAAAGTGCGGAGGGATGTGGAGGACTATGTGGGATCCTGCCCTGTGTGCCAGCGGGCTAAGAACCAGGGGGGCAAGCCGGCCGGTTTGCTCCAGCCGCTCGCGACCCCCTCTGCTCCCTGGAAGATGATTTCGGCTGATTTCATCACCGACCTCCCCAAGTCAAAAGGGGTTTCACCACGATCCTGGTCGTGGTGGACTGTTTCACCAAGATGGGACACTTCATCCCCTGTGCGGGGGTGCCTACTGCCAAGGAGACTGCTGATATGTTTGTGCAACATGTGTTTCGGCTGCATGGACTTCCGCAGAGTTTGGTGACGGACAGGGCACCCAATTCACTTCCCAGTTCTGGAAGGCTGTCCAGAAGTTGCTGGGGATTGATGTGCGGATGTCCACGGCTCATCACCCGCAGACGGATGGGCAAACCGAAAGGGTTAATGCCACCTTGGAGCAGTACCTGCGCTGCTATGTCAACTATCAGCAAAACAACTGGGCGTCCTTGTTGTCTTTGGCAGAGTTTGCTTACAACAACGCAACACAGGAATCCATCAAAGAGACTCCTTTCTTTGCTAACTATGGACACCACCCCGGTTCTACCCGCCCGGTGGACCCGTCTGGGGACGTTTGGAGGCTAGGATTGGCTTCAAGAGCTCACTGCCTTGCAAGACTTGCTACGCACAGGTGGACCAGGCGAAAGCTGACTACAAGCGGATGGCTGATCGGCGGCGCCAGGAGGGTCCTGAGATCCTCGTGGGGATAAAGTTTGGCTGTCCACCAGAATTTGCCACGCAGCGACCCAGCCGCAAGCTGGGCGCGAGATTTTGGGTCCCTACAAAGTTTTGGAGAAGGTGGGGCCTGTTTCCTTCAAACTACAACTCCCAGCGGACATGAAGCTCCACCCGGTGTTTCATCGTTTATTGCTCCGCCCGGCGAGGGGTGCGGCCTGACGTGACGCAGCCGCCTCCTCCCCCCCTGTGATGCGATGGCGAGGAGGAGTTGGAGGTCAGGACATCTTGGATGCTCGCATCCGCTACGGAAGTTGGAGTATTTGCTTGACTGGAAGGGGCTGGGCCGGAAGAACGGTCATGGACCCGGGCTCGGGATGTCCATGCTCCGGATCTGGTGGCTCGTTTTCACCCGCAAGTACCTGACAAACCCAAACCTCGAGGGCGGCCTCGGAGGGGCCCTGAGGGGGGATAGTGTAGCACAGCAGTTCTCGTTCGTGCCTGGAGGCAGCAGGAATAGGTCCTGGGGTTCCATTAGCTTTAGGGCCTGCCGCAGCAGAAGTGGATTCAGAGGATGAGCTAGATGACTGGGGGGAAGCACAGGGCCCTTCGGATGGGCCTCGCTCGCCTGCAGAGAGCTTGGCATGGGATGAAATGATGTTTGGGCCCAGCATAGATTCCGATCACCAGGTGGAGATGGGAAGCAGCGAATGGGAAAGTGCTAGGGAGGAAGGTTCTCAGGAAGATAGCGACACAGCTGCTGAGAGGCAAGGTCGCTCCTTCGATAGGAGACGGGACATTGAATCTACCAGGAGGGCTTGGTCTAGGGTCCTAGACCGGCCGAGGTCCGTGAGCAGAGGTGGAGACGGAGAAGCCTAGGCGTCGCGGACCTCGGCCGAAGGATTAAGTATAGGGTCCGGGAACGCATCCCCAGTTCTCCGGCCACGTCTTTCCTGGATAGGCGTGAGCGGAGTGGGACCACAAACTAAGCCGTGGTCATCAAGCCTTGCCTTGCCTTTGTTCCTGATCCACATAGATTTGTGGAGCCTTGCCTTTGTTCCTGATCCACATAGCCTTGTGGAGCCTTGCCAAGCTTCAAGCCTCTTTGCTAAGTTCCTTTGGACAATCCTGCTTACTACCTTTTGGACAATCTTGCTTACTATTATCGGACTATTGCTTATTATTGGACTATTTACTCTTTGGAACTGTTTTTATACTCAATAAAGTAGTTAGCCTTCAGTACGTCTCTGTGTGTGTGATTAAGGGGCCCGCTACGTCCGTGATCGTGACAGTAGATAACAAAATCTGTGAGTGCTCAAGTCCAACCCTGTAAGGGAGGGGTGTTATGGGCTCAATGCCCTCCCCCCCCCCCCCCAACACACACAATTTTTCAGGTTAAAAATCTGGTTTACTCATGAATTTTAACTGGTTTAACGAAATCCCCATGCTAAGTCTATGAGAAGCAAAACTAGAGTTCCTTCAGAACTGCAAGCACTATCTCAACCAAATTTTGATAATTTATTCACACTATCATTACCTACCTTTCCACCAATTTACACTGCAAGAGCAACAATAGCTGACAGAGTGGAAGTGACCAAATTTGATGTCACAGATGTTTAATCAACATTTTCAACATGAAGATAATGTAATCCACCAAGATATGCATTTCCTGTGGATAAGAGAAGAGGCACCTAAGTTTTCAACCCAAATGATTCAACAGATTTCTCTACTCGTTTCATGTACAAGGTGCACTCTGTAAGTACTGAGATTGCTAAATCATCAGAAGTTTGGTGCATTGTTTGCTAAACCATTTGTGCAATGGAAGCCATTTGTGCAATACAAGGCTTCAATTGACACCAAAAAGCAGAGCACCGTCAGAACAACTTCTGTTTGGCTGAAAACTTCTTGCTAATTCAGTGTAAAATGTCTTGATGTAACCTGTGACCATGATAACGGAAATAAGAAGAAAGCTGAAAAAACAGAAATAAACTTCTACCAATTGTGGAAACCATTGTCCTTTATGGGCGATAAGAACTGGTTTTGAGATGGAGCAATGATTACCTGTGTAGAACCTTCAGGGGCTTGTTGAGATTTTGTGCCAGATCAGGAGACACTGACCTGAAAAGTCATCTTGAAATTGCAGCTATTAATGTCAGTATAATAATTCTCAAATACAGAAAGAACTGACAGACATATGTAGTGAGAAGATAGTAAAGAAGTGTTGAAAGATGCAACGCATCACAATGTTTCTCTGTTTTGGCAGATGAAACTTTGGATGTGAGTATCTCAGAACAGTTATCACTCTCAGTGAGGTACAATGACATTGAAACTGCAGGAATAATAGAAGACTTAATAGGCTTTGTGGGGATAAGTGATATGGCAAGTGGAGGACTTCCAGGCATTATTTTGAAAACACTTGAAAATTGGGCTGAACTTGCATTACTTGTGCGGACAGAGTTATGATGGAGTTGCTAATATGAGTGGCCATATAAGTGGTGCACAGGTAATAATTATATCACAGAAGCATCCAATGGCTGTCTACTACCACTGCAGTGCTCACTCACTAAACAGCAAACACTTGCAGCATTCCACTTGTCAGAAATTGCTAATAAACAATATAATCTGTGTGCAATTTCTTCAGAGCATCATCCATCAGATTGGAGCTGTTGAAGAAAAATATAAAAAACTGTTTCCCTGAATCAAGAGCAAACAACCTGTTGCCGCTTTGTGAAACCCATTGGGTTAAGCAACAAATGCAATTTTACATTTTATTGAACTGTATTGGGGTTATAGTGAGAACACTTGAAGAACTAAAAGAGAGTTCATTATACAACGAGCCTTCTTCCCAAGATGGACACCATCTTTTAGTTGTTCTAAATGCTGAATGAGTAACCATACACATCCTAAGAAAGCTTCTGTCATTTATTTATTTATTACATTTTTATACCGCTAGTCTCAGCCTGAGAGCGACACATGGCGGTTTACAAGCGGCATTATTCATTGCCCATATCAATATAAAAGCAGACAAAAAACTCAGTATAGCTAAAAAAATTCACATACATATTAAAGATCAATAAAAGCATTATAAAACCACAAATCATCCGCACTTCATTGCCAAATCATTGTCCATTCATGTTGTCCAACCATTCCGAGATCAAAGCTCATAGCTACACTGTGTTTGGAAAGGCCTGCTCAAATAACCAGGTTTTTACTTTTTAACTAAAGGTTAAGAGGGTGGGGGCCGATCTAATGTCCCTGGGGAGGACATTCCATAGCCGAGGGGCCACCGCTGAGAAGGCCCTGTCTCTCGTCCCCACCAGCCGCACCTGTGAAGATGGCAGGACTGAGCAGGGCCTCCCCAGAAGATCTTAAATTTCTAGATGGTTTGTAAGGAGATACATTCAGACAGATAGGGCATTATCCCTTTAGTTTAGCAAAGCATTACAAACAATAGATATAGACATTTTCTGTAATCTTCAAAGTTAACAGTCTCTTAGAAAAAGCTAGGGAGATGCACACAGAATCTGTGAAATAATTTTAGGAGATCTTTGACACAGCAAGATCAGTGGTGGAGTCTATGGGTGGAGAAATTAGCATTCCTCGCATCTGTTCAAGGCAGACTTGTAAAAGCAACATGCAGTACCAATGGAATATTCTAGACTTTTTCTGCAGTATATATATATATACACTGAAGCAAGACCCAGTGTCTACACAGAAAGCCATGCTCCTGGCCTTTATAATCTAGCTTATAAAGTATCTAGTTGAAAATCTAACTGGCACTTGTTTCTTACCTAAGCACATCTTCCATGCTTTTAAGAAAAGAATTACAAGTGTTCACTTAAACTGATGCTGCTATACTCTCAGTGAATGTTTTTTTAAAAAAATATTATATTGCCTACTTGTCCCTTGAAAGAATGCAGCTATTTTATGTACTCCTATCTTAGAAAAGTTATTATTTGGACTAACAATTCCAGAATCATCCAGGCAGCATTGCTTTTGGCCATTCTATCTGAAAAAGTCTAAGAGGATTTGCCAAAATTTTTTTACCTAAGATGCAGCTACCAAATCTATGTCTATATCTATGTATAATTTACATGGGTCTATGGATCATAATTTTACAATCATGTTGATACATTTGTTATGGAGGGGGGGATTTTCTTTCGTTCCTGCTTCTGCTGCTGTTTGTGTGTTTTTACCGTAATTTCTGGCTTATAGTGATCCTAAGGCAAACCTATCACAAGGTCTTAGCAAGATTTCTTGTGAAGAGATTTGCCATTGCCTTCCATTGAGGTGAGAGTATATTGATTGTCCATGGTTACTGAGTGATTTTCATTGCTGAAAGGGAATCTGAACTCTGTTCTCCTGAGTTCTAGTCCTACTTTAAAAACTTCTGTCTTGGGAATACAGCCACAACATCTCAAGGGCAGAAGAAAGGGATCAGATAAATCTAGAGATATTTTTCACTAGGAAAACAGTCTTTGAACATCCTGTGCTCAAAGCTCAGGCACCCAAAAACAAGTTTGCTTACAAAGGAAGCACTTTCACATGGAAACATTTTTAATGGGAAAACTGAGAGAACCTTTGAAAGGATCTGACGTTCTATGTTATATGTCTGGTAGAAGCCAACAATGTTTTTGTTACTGGTTTAATTTCCTTTACAGCAATTTGCTAAGTGTTTAAAGCAGGGCAGGTATATCTTGAGTGTGTGATGTTCAGGGCTACTTTCATTAAAAGCAGAAGTCAGACAAAATATTAGAGACAAATCAATGCATTTAGAAAATAAAATGTGTGATCATGCCTCAATTTCTTACTGCTTGTACAACCTTACAGGCGAGGATCAATAGAAAGTAATGTACAATCCTGGCATAAGCAATCCACCTGACTTCTATGGTATTTCTGAAATATGGCCTTGTTTCGAGCTCTGAAGAGCTGCAACAAAACAAGCAAGTTATTCAAATGCATTGTTACTGCTTTTACATATATCAAGGAGTTATCTGTAACCATATAATGAAAGAGCTTTGTAAATTATATGGACTTCTAAACTTCTATTTCAAAATAATTTTAATGACATAGAATGAGTATTACGAGAAGACAGGGTGGTATTTTCACGCTAATTTGGTATATTTAATGAGTGGAAAATTTTAGGTGACATAAGATAAAATGAAAGACTATTGAACAAATGATTCCTCTACTGTTAGAGCTCTTGCATATCCCAGTACGCATCCAGGTAATTCATTCTGAGAGAAAACTCATATAATGGTTTGTTTTCTTACCTACAATATAAGAATATAAGAACTGATTTGCTATTCCATGATGCAGAAGAGCTATATAACTTATATATCAATGACTACTAAGGATGGAGAGGTTGAGAGAGGCTAGACTTGTTCAACTCAGCAAAGAGAAGACCAAGTCAACATGTTGGCACTCTTTAAATACCTCAGAGAGAGGAGGAGGCATACTTGTTCTCTGCTACCCCAGACTGTAGGACCAGGTTTAATGACTTGAGAAACAGAAAGTTTCAGCTGAACATTGGAAGGAACTTCTTCACAGCAATGAAACAAATTGTCTTCTCTAGAGAGTTCTCCTTCTTGGGATAGCTGCAGAAGTGGATGGACAGTTACCTGTCAGGGATGTTACATCTGGAGATCTTGCACTACAGGTGGGGGTTGGGGTCAATGGCCCCTTCATCTTTATGATTCTAAGATTCCATAAGATTACATTAATTTAAATCTCATTGATTTCCATCTGAACATATTCTAAACACTCCGTTAGGAGGGAATTAAAGTTATTAAAAAAGTCTAGGACATGCATATATAATACAATTTAATAATAAATTAATAATCTTTATTTGTACCCCACCACCTCCTCAAAAGGGACTCAGGGTGGCTCACAGAAGCACTTCAAGACCCGTACAGATAACAATACATAAGTATAAGATACAATGACATAAGTATAATCACTGGCACATAAAAATCTCATTAATACAATTATTAAAAATGTTCCTAAAACACAGGAACTGGTGGTTATCTTTTTATATTGAATTTCAAATAATACCTGGACTTCATGAAAATATAGCATCAACATATACAGGTAACATTCAAAAAAACAGGGTTTTTAAAATCTACCCAATTAGGACAATCCAAATCATGCCACTCAGAAACCCTGTTAAATTTTGGGAAATGATTTTTGGATTGCATCCAACTAACAAAAAAAATGAACATATGAAAATGCTTACGAGCACAACTTTTCACCAAGCAAACTCTTTTACAGCACTTTTTAAACAAAAGCTGTCGGTTCTAAAAATCCCACTTGATTTGATTTAAAAGGTTTATCCCTTTAAACCCGGGGTCCCCGTATTTTGTTAATTTCTTTTTTAAACATCTCACTACTGATGGGGAAAAAGTGATTTTTTGAAGAAAAAAGGCAAGACTTCCCTTTTCAAACTGAACCCCCTTTTTAATTTTTTTTAAATTTGGGGGTTTTATAAAGCTGAAAAATGCCACATGAAACATTTAGGGTTTAAAAAAAAACTTTTCAGAACCCCATAAGTTAGGTAGACAAGGAGGGATCAAAAAGAAAGTTTAAAGAAAAAAGAGAACCTTAAAAGAAAGAACAAAATGGAAAAGACATCACTTTCAAATAGAAGTTGAAAACCCTATTTCAGAATATCTCTCAGAATAACCTTTCTCATTAATTATGCCACAAGGGTGGGAAACTATAAAGGCATCCAGAAATATTTGTGAAGTTTAGACCATTACAATCTTTCATAAAATGTATTTAAGATACTTTCAAATATTTATGTTATTGTATAGTCCATGTATTACTTATTTTATAAAGTTCTTATTAAAGAATAATGATTTTATAGTACATCTGCATGTATGCATCACAGGGTAAGAACAGCACAGTTTCAGCTAGGCTGTCCCAAAAAGATCTTTGAATCAGCATGCAGGCAAACACGCCATTGCTTCTACTCACTTCAGATCAATGTCACCAGCAGGTATCCAGGGACAAGAAGGGCAGCCAAGCTAGTGACGGTGTTCAGGCCTACTCCACTGACTGGTGTGCAGTACTGTAGATTGCATGCTTCAGTGGATATGATATGTTTTCTCCAAAGGATATACAGAGTGTTTCATATAAAAGTAAATCATCCGTAAACAATGAATTCAGGGTTGCTTTCATCTCACCCTGTCCATTCAGGAAAA